>CAIGRF010393368.1:0-13817 GCA_903798235.1 Fraxinus ornus | reverse complement strand
TATTTTTAAGTATAATTTAAAAAAATTTGTTAATTTATTTAAATAATAATAATTTAATTAAAAAAATAAAAAAATTATTTAGTTTCGGTTCTTGGTCTAGACCCAACCCAAACTCATTAGTTCTCGATTCGGGTGCCCGTTCGGGTATTTAACTTATGAAGAACCGCTCGATTCGGTTCGATTCGATCCAATTCGGTTCGGAACTTTTGAACACCCCTAATACAAATTACTGTTAGAAGAATATTAGGCAATGTCATATAACAAAATCACGTGACAACCTTCTAAGCTACGTCATGTGATTATAAAGGAACATGTTTAGTAAAGACAAGCAGTAAAAACATTTGCAAATTTTACTTGGGAAGGATGAAAAAAATACTATATTTACTATCAAGCTCCTGGAACTATACCCGGTGTTCTAAAAAGCGTAAAAAACCGTTTTCTTATTTTAATATTATTTTAAGTTTTTAAAAATTATTTATAATTAAAGAAAAAAGCGTAAAAAGACGTTAAAAAAGAGCCTAGGCACGACTAGACATGAAAAAAATAAAAAAATAAAACATCGCGAAGTGGGACGTTTTGCTGCCACTTCCGCCTAGGCGCCACTTTTTAGGGCATCTCCATCCTTTACACCATTTTCCCCCATTTTGCACCAAAAATTTAGTGAAATCCCTCCCCAATCAAAAATCATAATTTGCACCAAAATGGTTAATGTACTTTTTGCCCCTCTTTTCCATATTGTTGTTAAGGGTATTTGTATCATTTTTTTTATTATACAACAAATTTTAATTCTTAATTAATTATTATTTTTTAATACTACTACTACTACTACTACTACTACTATTATTATTATTATTAATTGTACTACATTTTTAAAATTTCTTAATGTATTCAATACTTTCATTAATGAAACGTAATTATTTATTTAATAATTTATGTAGTAGTAAATTAAATAAATAAATAATCTTTTAGAAAAATAAATCTTTAAAAATGAAGAGTAATTAACATTGTTCATTTGGTACAACATGATGGAGATGATTTTCAGTTTGGTGTAAAAGAGTGCAAAACTTACTTCAAAGTATAGAGTTGGAGATGGTCCAAGGAAAGAAAGAATCAATCATATGGTGCGTTGTTCCGAAAAAAGTGCAGCTGGGAGACAAGGATATATGAAGATGCAACTGTATAGTGGGTCTAGTAACTCATGTCATCTATCTAGGCGATTGGCTAATTAACAGGGTCTCTATGATTCCCGGGTGACCGCGCTTGTGAAATTTATTTTTCTCATATATAATTTCAGCAAGGAAAAATGCTGATAAATGTTTGATATAATACGTATAAATAAAAAAATTTAACAATTCCAATGTCCATAGCATGAATATTTTTATTTTTTTATCTTTTATCCTTGGTTCTTCTACTTCATCATCTTTTACAAGCTGAGGGAAGAAAGCCTGATTGTTGTTTACAATACTAGGATATTCATTCAGTTATAACCAACATGTCAAGAAATGATCTCAATTTTGATTACATCATAAAGATATTAAGGGGGCAAAGGAGAAGTAAGCTGAATTCTTGAAACACCAATCCCCTTTATGAAGATCAAAATTTCAATTTTGGCTGAATCAAGCTCAAAGAAAAAGGGACAGATCAGTAGGCTTGCAGTTACTTACATTGCTTGTTTCATACACAGAATTGTCAGTCACCCTCTGGTTGGCCCTGATTCTCAAACTTTATTTGACAATGAGGTTGTTAGAATAGAAGTTGCTCACAGTGAACCATCTGCAACTTCATGGCAACAGGCATATTTTGGCCAAGGGAAAGATGCTACAAAGATTAAAGATGTCACGGGTCATTAGCTTCTCAAGGGCATTTTTCCTTTGGCTCATAACTGTAATAATTATGTATGTGATTCAGCTCTCCCATTCACAATTCACAAAGAGAACCAAGAATATCAACAGGTGTGATTGGCAAAATGTATCTGGGAAGATTTTTTTTATGGCTACATTTTTACACATTCAAACTGTCACCAGATATCTCCACAGGAACAGACCCCATCCTTAAAATGATGAAATCTGTTGGCATCTCTTACTACAATTTCTCGTTCAAAAAACTTGGAAATGAGCTTAGTGAAAGTATGGCAATCACCACATACACGAAGGTTCTTTGTGATTCGGATCGTTGTTCTCTTGGGAGTAGCAAGTAGGCCATAGGCAATAGCAAGCCTTTCACTGTGCCCGTAAAGCATCTCGATCTTTTCTTTCTCTTCTACATTATGCAGCACATACCTAGTTTGAGCCACATAACCTCCTTCATTCTCTAATTTCTCAGTAATCTGATCTAATTTTGCATAGATTCCATCAGAATCTGGATGAGACCTGTCCCCAGCAATAAATGTATGAACCGTATTTCCTACCTCAATCCAAGTACAAGCAGGATCCTTCCTCAGTCCTATTATTTTCATTCTCATCCTGACTTCTTCCACATCTTCCCATCTATCTTCCGCAGCATACATATTAGAAACAAGCACATAATTTCCTGGATTCGCTGGTTCAATTTCAAGAAGCTTTTTTGCAGCTATTTCTCCTATTTCAGAGTTAGAATGAATTCGGCAAGCACCAAGGAGAGCGCACCAAACGGCAGCTGTTGGCTCCATTTTCATACTTTTAATGATTTGAAATGCCTCTTCCACATAATTTGCACGACCAAGCAGATCAACCAGACAAACATAATGTTCTGGCCATGGCTCCAATTTATATTCATTTTGCATTATTTCGAAAAATCGTTTGCCGTCATCAACCATTGATGAATGACTACATGCGTAGAGAAGTGCCAAAAAGGCAACATGATCAGGAAGAAGATTCTCAGCCTCCATCTTTCTAAATAAATCGACTGAGCTCCTGCCATGACCATGCATTCCATATGCATTAATCATGCTCGTCCATGAAACTAAATCTTTATCTTTAATATGACAGAAAACCTTATATGAGTTGTCAACAGTCCCACAGCTGGCGTACATATCCACGAGTGAGCTCGCAATGGGGCCCTCTAATACAAAACACTTCCTAAGCAAATAGCCATGAATCTCTTTGCCTTTTCTCAGTGCTGATAAATCAGCAGCAGCAGAGAGCATACTCAGCAGTGCAATAGAGTCCAGTTCAACACCTGATTTTACCATGTAGGATGAAAGTTCAAGAGCCTTATATGCTAGTCCATTATGGACATAGCAAGATATCATGCTTGTCCATGATACAATATTTTTTACTTCAATCAAATCAAAGATATTGCATGCATAATCTACATGTCCACACTCGCCATACACATCCAAGAGAGTGTTCTGTAGGATAAGATCAGATAATTCTCTTCTCATCATGTAACAATGAATCTCTTTCACATTCAAAACACATTTTAACCCATGACACGCTAGAAGAATGCTTTCAATCATCACTCTGTCAGCATCCATTCCTTCTGACTGCACTTTCCTGAACAGTTCAGAGGCCTTTGTGTGAAAATTATTCTGAACATAGCCAGCAATGATTGTTGTCCAAGAAATGTAGTCTTTACATGGCATTCTATGAAAAACGGAGTCCATATAACTTATCTTAGTACATTTTGCATACATGTCTATCAGGGTATTGCCAACTAGCAGTTCAAGATCTAACTCATTTTTTAAAGCAAAAGCATGAACTTCCATCCCATTCAACAGCTTTCCTGACCTACCACAGGCAGACAGAACGCCTATAATTGAAACTTGGTCAGGTTTCTGACCATCTCTGAATATTTCAGTAAACAAATCCAGCGCTTCATTATGAAGGCCATTTTGTACATAACCGGATAACATTGAATTCCAGGAAACATAATCCCCCTCATCCATACGCACAAAAACTTTCTCAGCTTCGTCCAATTTCCCACATCTTGTGTACATGATAAGCAAAGCATTAGCAACATAGATATCGTGATAAAAACCAGACTTCAAAACAACAGCATGGATTTCCATGCCAGAACTCCCAAGAATTGGCTCCTCGCATGCCTGAAGGGCAGCCACAAAAGTAAGTATTGGGGGTAACACAAATATTCCACATTTCAACCAAAAGCCTCAAAGCTTCTTTCCTCATCCCATTTACTGAATATGCAGAGATCAATAAATTCCAAAGCACATCATCTCCACTACTACTCTATGAAATAACAATTCTGTCGCATTAAGATCATGGCACTTGGAATACATACTTACTAAAGAATTAACTAAAATATCATTACGACCGAACCCAAATTTTATCGCCAATAGATGAATTTCTCTCCCAAAAAACAAATCTTTAACACCAGTACACCTCCACATACCTTCAATACACAACTCAAAGTATGGGCATCCACAGGGATATCCAAGTTTCCCATAATCCCATTTCAGCATAAAGTTCTATTACTTCCAAAAGTTTCCCATTTGAAACGTAAGCACCAAGGATAGCATTGTAAGTAAAAATACTTCTTTCAAACATTCCATCGAACACCATCTTAGCATATGATAAACATCCACATTTCCCATACATAAGCACAAGCTTTGTATTCAGGAACACTAAATCACAGACATGGTTGCCTTTTGCTGTATGGGTATGTGTTTGTCTGCCTTGAGATAGGAAATTCTCACTCGCAAAAAAAATCAAGCTTATAATTGGAGCTCAATGTCTGAATGTGGTTACATGTCTTATTTAAACAAGCAAAATGAAAACGCTCTAAAATTGCCTTTCTTAACATGTAGCAATTCAAGTTCCAGTAGCAAAAAACAAAGCACACGAGCAAATTTACTAAAATGAGAGGACTGGTCATACTTGTACCTTTATTTACAGAAGAATGCTCAAGTTCCAGTCGTCAGTCTTCAATGGGGAGAATTGGGGGAACGAAACGGAATTGGGGGGTGGGCTTATTTCAATATTTTAAAAACGGGCTAGGGTTGGGTGGGCTTTTTTTTTTTTTTTGAAGGCATTTTTTTTGGCCCAGTGGGGGCAACTGCCCTCACTGTGCCCTTAATGGGTCCACCCATGATCTCCACCACACCGCACCACTACCACAACTACCATCTCTTCTATCTTTGTCTCAACCACACCGCAACCACCAACCTCACAAAAAAATCCCCAAATCGCTACCGCCACCACGACCACCACCGCAACACCACCACCACTGTCGCCACCACCAACAACCGCCAAATCAGCACCACCACAACCACCACCAACAACCGCAAATACAATAAAAAACCTAGAAATAAATTCAACAATAATCTGTTTGATTTGCAACTTCACAGTCAGAACTCAGCGCCGCCACCCGCCTCCGTTACACACCACCATCCATTTTCTTCTCCGAGCCTATTTGCAGCACCATCCACTTGTCCATTGCGCCCATAGATAAAATGGTCACATGTGACTAGAGATCTGCAGCGTTGCGCGGAGGGGGGCTCACGACGTATAGCAACAGCGGCATCGCCACTCACGACTCTGGCAGCGTGGTGGGATGAAGAGAGATTTGCTAATCCGGCAGGGCTCATGGAGTGCAGTAGCCGCAACATTGTCGCTCATCATCGTCGCTGTGGTGGTTCGACCAGCCACCAAAACCACGGCGCTACCGCCCCTTCCACGCCACCAAACTATTAGAGAGAAGGAAGAGGGAGAAGGAGAGAAAAGTATCTACAGTTAAGGATTAAAATCAGGGGGTGGGCTGGTGTGTATATAAATTAATTTTTAGTTTATAATATTATTATTAATATTGAAAGATAAATAATTATCTGGTTTTGGAAAAGAAGTTCTTTAAATCTGAAAATGAATCTTTAAATTTCTGGTTGTATGTAATTTCCACTTTAGCAATTTCAATTGACTCAGACAAATTAATATTTNATTTAAAACCAAAACATTGACGGATCCAAACCAACAGTTTCTAAAAAACAATTTTGGTTCAATTTTGTAGTTTGGCGATTTTGTTGTTCAACCCTACTCAATATGAAGATAAGTCTGATTTAGAACGAGCAAATTCAAAAGATTAGAGTCTCCTAATCTTTCAGATATGCAACTTCGACCTCCATCTAAAAGATTATGAAAACAATTAAATATTATTTCTTCTTCCATTGATAGAAGAAGAGAATTCAAAATAGATAAAACACCTCAAGCTAAAGTCTTTAGAAAAAATCTCAAAAGGATGTTTTCTAAAGAAGAATTGGAATCATTTTGGGAAAAATTTTATTCTTATTTAGATTTAAATTTCTTTCAATATGTAGAAATCTATATTTTTTTGGAAAAACAAAAAAAAAAAAAAAATGTTAATATCTATTTACCTCCCTAACACAACGGCCCTTTCTTTTCAAATTCTAACTTTATTTTCTTTTTCAATAATCAATTTTTGGCAAAAATAAAAATAAAAAAATACCTACTTATCAAATTGGAAAAAAAAAAATACTTATCAAATTTTTGGCGATTTTTGCTTACTTTAAATCACATCAATTTCTCAAATAATGAAAACAACTAAAATGACCAAAAATGGAATGTCCAGTCCTAGTCCGAACAATATTTTTAGATGGTCCAGTTCGAGCCTGGTTGCACTCGGGTCTGCCCACTCAACCAAAAAGTCTAACTAAATTTTCATTTGAGGGCTAAACCTTGTTGGAATAAGTTGGGGGTTTAATTAGCTTGCATATTCTTGCTTCATTGGGTCTGTTATTTAATGCTGCAAACAAATGATACTCAAAGAAAAGGATAAACCCCTTTTAGCCTTTGGAATATCACCTTTCTTCTTCTTCTTTAAAAGCTACATTAATCCTACCAAAAATCCATTCTTCCATTCACCTCATCATCTACGTATCTTCATGGCAGCTCTTACCTTACCAGAACAAGATGGTATGCATGTGTTAGGTGGTCGGGAGTGACCGTCCTCGCAACATTTTCAACTTATTCTCAATTTATATTGATTTTTTTTTTCCTTTTAATTCTAATAATCCCTTTTATGTTTATGTTTTTTGGTACTTAATTAGGGGTCTCGAGATCAATATCAGATACACCACCTAATCACTATTCGATGAAAATTCAATCATTTTCGCAACTCACAAAGAATAAAATGGAGCCGTACTATTCAAATGATTTTGGGGCTGAAGGCTACAAATGGTATGATACTTCTTATGTATGGATATATGTACATATTTCATGTAATTAATTATTATTATTTAGAGGTGAAATTTAAATGTGAAGTTAATGCTTTGTGTTGATTTAAAGGAAGTTGTTGGTTTATCCTAATGGAAACAAAGACAAAGGTATTACGGATCACATTTCTGTGTACTTGGAGATGACACAAGTAGAGTCATTACCTTCTAGTTGGGAGGTTCACGCAACTTTTCGATTATTTTTGCTTGATCAGATCAATGACAATTATTTCACACTCCAAGGTATGGCTACCTACCTACTTATCAAATTGGAAATTAATTGAAGTGGATTTAATTAATTGCCTAATTATCGGATTAATTAGACTTGGCGGGGAAACGGTTTCATAGAAGGAAGGTCCAGTGGGGTTTCGATAAATTTGTACCTCTCAGCATCTTCAACGATCCCCAAGAGGGATATTTGGCGAATGACACTTGCGTGTTCGGAGCTGATGTTTATGTTGCTGGAAAAGGAGAGATTTTGTCAATGACAAAGGATGCCACAAGCTACAAACACAATTGGAATATAAACAATTTTTCTACTCTAACCGACAAATGTCTAGACTCCGAACCCTTCTATGTTGGCCATCAAACATGGTATACATCTTTTCTGGTCGAACTCCAACTCATCTCGACTATTTTCTATATGCGAAACAATTAATACTCATGGGTGGATGCAGGAAGATACAGTTATATCCAAAAGGGAAAGACAGTGAATCAAGGAACTTCATATCGTTATTTGTGGCATTGGCTGAGCCGGAAAAACTTTCTCCTTCTACTAAAATATACGCAGAATTCACCTTACGTATAATAGACCATAAATATGAAAGTCATTTCGTTGGTACAGGTAAATTCTTGTCTTAAATAAGTTACCATACAAATATTTGTATGGATAGAAATTAATTCAACTTTTGATAAAAAAAATTCAGATAAATACTGGTTTACTGCAACAAATTGCGTAAGAGGTTGGGCAAGATTTGTATCGGTGGGATACTTTAATAGTCAAGCGTCTCGTTTCTTGTTGAAGAACAGCTGCTCTATTGAAGCGGAGGTCACCGTCCATGGCGTGGTTAATGCACTTTGAGAAATGCTATATACAAGTACATTAATGTGTATATCATAATAGTAATATATATAAGAATATAACAATGTCGAAAAAGCCTCCGATGTGAATATTTTATTGTAATTGCACGATATTGTGAATAAGAAATATAATGGATTTCATAGTCCGAATTATTGTTTCCACAAAAATTATTATTTAACCGTTGATTGTCAATTCTTAACTCCAATTTGAATGAAAGAAATTAAACGTGACTCTACTAATTAAGTTCCTAAATATATTAATTCTAATTAACTCACATTAGGGTTTTTATGTATGAAAGGAGAACGTTAGGCTAGCGATTTTACCGTAGTTATACTTATCACCTTTAATCCCGCATATGAAGATTCATTCCTAATATTGTATTCAGTCAAATTCTTCTTAAGCCCGTGTTTGTTCTACATTTTTGGCCAAAATGTATAAAAATTTTGATCGTTGCAAATCTTTTCTGCCGACATTTTGGACCAAAATGTGTGATAGTGGGCCCAGCATTTTGACAAAAACGGTAAAAAAAATTCTACAAATTGGAGGAGAATACAGAACAAGCAGGGGCTAAGTAATGAATTTTCATCTTTCGAGTTCAAGTTAATCCCATGCATCCAGCCAAGTCAATTTACCATATCCTTTGTGTGAATTTGCATAAGCCTGAACTAGACGTATTCAAGTTCTGAAGTTCCTAAAAGTTCAATTAATGATCACGAAAATCATAAGAGTGCATGTAACATGTTTATCTTATGCCTAATTGCCAAATTTTAATATGCGGTCTAAACTTCTAATTAATTCTCAATTATTTCATAGCAATAAGTATTATGAGTAAAATCAATATATACATAAAAGAACTTAAATACAAGAATCTTAAAAATTAAAATTAAAAGGTCATACTAGGTTACATAGTTGTCTCAACTATGAATTTAGTTACATATGATGTGGAAAGAAAAATATAAGAAAAGAATTGAGAATATCATCGAGTTTTGAAATAAAGATGAAGAAAAGTCGACGATCTTGCGCGAAGAAACACCTAAAAAACTCTAGTTTCTTCAATTTTTCCTCGATTTCTTTTATCTAGATCTTGAATTACGCATGCCTCCATGGGCAGATGTAGGGGCCCATTTAGTTTTTTAGGTGTTAATTTTTTATTATTATTATTTTTATTTGTTTATGTGTAATTTTATTTTATTTTTTGCATTAGTCCGGCTGGAGAAATTTTTTATAGTTCGATTTTGTATTCAGTCTTAGATCCACCTGGTGCCTCCCCTTGAAAAGAATGAATAAAATTATTTATAGTCGTTCCATTAGGTCTAAAATCAGGCACTTAATCATATCAAAGGTAGAAGAATCGAAGTAGAAAAGCTGAATCTAACCTCCATATAAAGCCATGTGGTGCGATCGCATGAAAGAGCAAATTTGGGTACTTGATCTTCTGGAATAACCCTTGCGATAGCACCGTATTGAATCGCAAGGGACAACTTTACGCTCCTTTGCAATTTAGTCACTGATTCAGTTTTCTTGTTTAGTCCAATTCCTCCAATATTGCACGTTAGACACTCAACTTCCAAACTCAACACTTTGATCCCCGCAAAATTCGTCCAAATTTAATCTTTTTTTTTCTTTTAAATTAAATCTCATTCTTTTCATCATTTCTTGTCCAATCCTGGATTTTCTCCTAAATAATCATAGAAGATGCAAAATTAAGTATCTTCGATATAAAATTACTTTCAAATTTTCAATTTCGATGAATCGAATAAGTGCAAAATTATACCAACATGATAAAAAAGATGCGTGAGTTTTGGCTGAGATCACGTCGCTTTTATTAAATTTTTTATATAAATCCAATCATGAAGTGTCACATGGCGTTAAAAAGGAAAACGGTTGATAAATAAAATATCTTCCATTTGATGTATATAATAGGAAAAGGTAAGAGAGCAATATTTTAAGATGAGATCAATTACATATATCATATAATATGACATGTATCCTTCTCACCTAACACAAATCTCAATAAAATGGAAAATGTCAGATTAATTTTATTTGCACTAATTGAAGTTTCAACGAAATTTCGATCCTCGAACTTCAATTTTAAAGTCTCCTTCAACAATTTTTTAACATAATCGTGGCATGACATGTCAGTTGACGCTTTGCTATGCTTTTTAATGTAAGATATGATCGTAATCTTCATTTTACCTTTTTCGTTTTTAGGATGTATGTAGCGATTATGAAAGATCTGTCAGCTAAATAATTTTATCAATCTGTGGGACGTGGACGATAGTTGATGGATGTGACGATGTTGTAAAATTAGAAAATAAAATAAAATTGGACAAATTAATTTTGGTTACTTAATTACAGATTTTCTTTTCCAAATAAGAAAATGATTATTTTAGTAGTTGAAAAGTCAAACTCAAAACTCACAAATGACAGGGTGGCGAATGACACGACGGTGGAACCGCGTTTATGCTGTCCACCGCTCCATCCGAAGGTCCATATTCAGTTCCCAACCGATGTCGACCGCGGATTTAAATCCCAACCGCCCACCCCATGAATCTAGCCGTAATACCGTCCAAATGGCCACTTTGCCACTCTCATCACTTCCTCTATATATTTGCCATTTTGGTCACTCACATTTCGCACTCTTTTTCTCCATCTTTACTCTCTATCTGCTACGAGTTTGAGGTTAGTCCTTCTCTCTGTGTATGTATATGTTTCTTCTCTGACTGTTCTTGAATTGTCTATAAGAAATGGGTTTTGTGTATTCTTGCTGATTCAGTATGATATTGTAGTTTTGAGATTAGTACTTCTTGTTGTTATGATGAATTCTTGAACCCATATACTCGTTGGTGGATAGATCTGTAATCATGTCGTGTAGTTCTATTTATGCTTTTTATTGAGATTTTTTTTTTGTTGGGCTACACAGAGATGGAGACTTTCTTGTTCACATCTGAATCAGTTAACGAGGGACACCCCGATAAGCTCTGCGATCAAATCTCTGATGCAGTGCTCGACGCCTGCCTTGCTCAGGACCCTGAGAGCAAGGTGGCTTGTGAGACCTGTACCAAGACCAATATGGTCATGGTCTTTGGTGAGATCACTACCAAGGCCAATGTAGACTATGAGAAGATTGTGCGCGATACTTGTCGATCCATTGGATTTGTATCTGATGATGTGGGATTGGACGCTGATAACTGCAAGGTCCTTGTTAACATTGAGCAGCAGAGCCCTGATATTGCTCAGGGTGTTCATGGTCACCTCACTAAGCGACCAGAGGAGATTGGTGCTGGTGATCAAGGCCATATGTTTGGGTATGCAACTGATGAGACACCTGAATTGATGCCTCTAAGTCATGTTCTTGCAACGAAGCTTGGTGCTCGTCTCACTGAGGTTCGCAAGAACGGTAATTGCCCGTGGCTGAGGCCTGATGGCAAAACACAAGTCACAGTTGAATACTATAATGACAAGGGTGCAATGGTTCCTGTCCGTGTGCACACTGTCTTGATCTCAACACAGCACGATGAGACTGTTACCAATGATGAGATTGCGGCTGATTTGAAGGAGCATGTCATTAAGCCTGTTATCCCTGAAAAATACCTCGATGAGAAGACCATTTTTCACCTCAATCCCTCCGGTCGTTTTGTCATTGGTGGACCTCATGGTGATGCTGGTCTTACCGGTCGAAAGATTATCATCGACACTTATGGAGGATGGGGTGCTCATGGAGGTGGTGCCTTCTCAGGGAAGGATCCGACCAAGGTGGACCGAAGTGGTGCCTATATTGTTAGACAGGCTGCGAAGAGCATTGTGGCTAGTGGACTTGCTCGAAGGTGCATTGTGCAGGTCTCGTACGCCATTGGTGTTCCTGAGCCCCTGTCCGTATTTGTGGACACGTATGGAACTGGCAGCATCCCTGACAAGGAAATTCTTGAGATCGTGAAGGAGAATTTTGATTTCAGGCCGGGTATGATTGCCATTAACCTGGATCTTAAGAGGGGTGGCAACAAAAGGTTCTTGAAGACTGCTGCTTATGGGCATTTTGGGAGAGATGATACTGATTTCACTTGGGAAGTTGCTAAATCTCTCAAATGGGAGAAGGGTGAAGCATAATAGCTATCTCTATTCTGATACATATAATTTTGGCTTGATGTTTCTCTATACTGAGATTATAGCCTTGCATTTTGCTTATTTGTTGAGTTTAAATCTATTACTGAAGTTGTGTTGTGAAATCGCCAATTGCAGATTGAATACCAACAAAATGATACGATATTCGTTTTAGATTTCGAGCTCCTTGTTCCATGATGTTCAATTGTTTCTTGATTCAATATGAAATCAACGAAATTCCCTCATATTTTCATCTCATTGGCATCAAAAGTTCATCAAAAAGTTGACAGCAAAAGAAACAATTTGATGTAGGACAAATCAAATCACACATTGTTGTCACTTTAGATCATCTCAAATAATTGTGAGACCCACGAAAACAGAGGATAATTATTTTACATAAACACAATTACAACGGTCCAACAGCAAAAAAAATTGGACGACTGTGCCCACCATTAAATACTCGATAAACACGAGAAAAGCTTAAACAACACAGTCTATATGCAAATGGGGTAAAATCGTCTACCAAAATCATGACATCTGAGACCTCGAGTCACTCAAATTGACCTTGGTGACTGGTGGTAAGAGAAAAACAGAGTTGGTGCAATGTCTCGTGATTTGAATGAACAGTCATATTATGTGCATATAAAATCGTCCTATTGATACTTCTCTCGAGAAACACAACATAAGTTTTCATTGATGACATCATTCTGATCTCTAATTTATTTCAGAGTAAAAGAAAATAATGATATAGATGAATTACTCGAAGCTTGAAACGAAAATCTTCAAACGAGTTGCGTGGAAGAGCCTTAGTAGTACATCAGTAATTTGCTTGGACGTTGATAAATGTTCACTGTGAGAGCACCAGGAACAACTTTTTCTCGAGTGAAGTGGTAGTCAAGCTCGATATGTTCAGTTCTAGCATGGAATACCGGGTTATGAGACACGTAAATTGCATTTTTATTGCCACAAAGCAACAGTGGTTGTCATTGAAGATTGATGCTGAGGTCAGGGAAATGATATTGAAGCCAAGTTAATTTCAGCAGCAGTGGTAGCTAAAGGACCGGTACTCTGCTTGGATCGGGAGATGGATGGTTGTTTTTTCATTACCTCAAAATATATTCTTCAGAGTTGATGTAAAATTACCTGCATTCAGGAAAGACCCAGCCAACACTTCAAAACTTCCTCATAAGAATGTTTTGAGTCATCTTCAACTTCTTCAATATAGAACATGCCAGTCCTATTCATCGGCTTCACTTCACTGGCCTGAGAAAGTAGTAGAAACGACAAAATACCAGTTCTTACTAGCTATAGCTTTACTGGTTATTCATCCTAAAATATAGGCGTGAAATTTAAGGGTGAAGAGATAGGATAAATTGTGCCTCCAAATTCAAAATTTGTTACATTCCCGTTGTTAACATCCAATCAATTTTGTTCTACTTAATCCCTCTCTCTCTTTCATGGCCACATATCTTT
>CAIGRF010393318.1:3322-13963 GCA_903798235.1 Fraxinus ornus | reverse complement strand
TCGTTTATTTGAATATTATGACATAATTTAAATGTATGTCTTGTAACATGATAATTTCTTTTCCTCAATTAAAATTTAGTTGTATGGGGTTTGTGTAGAAAATTAATTTGTAAGTAAGTGTTGGGATGCATATTCCAATGAATGTCTTTACATCTCATTATGCACATCAATTGTTAAAAGTAATGCTTTATAATAGTTTTAATTGCATATTAAATTTAAGTAAACATTATCTTATGATTATGTGATGGAACTCATGATGTAGATTATTATTTTTGTTTGAAAAATATATGTGATTATATAAATTGATTAAATATTATTTTATGATATGGATATATATAATTTGTTATTGTCTTAGTACAACGTGATTAAGCATTTTTGATGTTCTTTTATAAACTTTAAATTGATTGTGTTGTTACTCCCCAAGAAGCACAACTCTGCAAATAATTAATATTCTACTATAAAACATACTCCTAAAGATTAATATTTTTAAATAATAGTTTGTTGGTACTCCATAAATGGCAAAACATTATTGATATTCTAAAAGAATATTAATTGATCCAAAAAAGCGTGATATCACAATATCAATATTCCAGAAGAATATTGATCGATTTTTGGGTAAAAGTACGAATTATAATTTTCAATATTTCAGAAGAATATTGATATATTACTCTAGAAGAAACAAATATATGGTTCCTGAATAGTTAATGTTTCGAAATAATAGTTCGTCGTTATTCCTGAAGTTGCACATTATTATAATTAATATTACACAAGAATATTACTTGCTCCAAAAGAGAATGAATTATAATTTTCAATATTTCAAAAGTATATTGATATATTGCTCTTAAAGATAGTAAAATATAACCTGCTCTAGAAGTCNGCTCTTAAAGATAGTAAAATATAACCTGCTCTAGAAGTCACATATCATAAATCTCGTTAATATTGTAGTTAGATTTTACTTGCTATCGAAGAGCATAATAATATAAAATCTAACATAAATTATGTTTTTACTCTTCAAGAGTAAATCCTTACATAATTTATTACTCTAAACAATAATATGTTATTACTCTTGAAGAGTATGATATTATTTTTATTTTGGAACGAAGTATGGCTTAACATTTGAATATTCCAAAAGAATATTGCAGAATTGTTTGAATCAATTAATACAAGTCAATTTTCTTGTATTACTCTGAAAGAATCACAGTTTTATATTCTTGAAGAATATTATGCGATTACTTTTGAAGAATCACAATTTAGACATTTTAACGTAAATATTGTATTGATCATGGAGAATTGCAATTTTAATTAAATTCCTTCTAAAGAAGCAATAATTTATTTATATTAATATTCCTGAAGAATATTGTTTCAAAATTCTATAAGAGTCAATATTGTGTGATAAGAAGGGATAAATTTGCTATTACTAGTAATTAATTTTCCACTAAATAAAAAGACACTTGCAAAGTTTGTAATATTGTTCTTAATTGGTATACTAAACAAAAAATTTAGTGACAATTTTGATAAATATTGTTTTGAACTAGAACTTCAATAACTCTTAAATTTTATCATTTGACATATCCAGTTAGATCATCATTGGATCAATAATGATGCGAAATTGAGAATTCGAACATTTAATGAAGAACCAAAAAACTCTTCAATCAAATGAATTCCTATATAATAACTCTTTACCAAAAATTGATCATCATTAGCTAAAATAGGGATTGAATTTCCTATATTTCTGAAAATTAATTAGGGTGATAAATTGGGCTCCATCACCCTCCACATTGACCATCTAGATATTATTGGTATATATATATATATATGAGCATAATTTTCTACTCAAATTTTAAATTATGAGCATAATTTTCAATTTATACAATAAAGACGGTGTATCTTGTTGATGCTAGCGATCCTAAATCTCAACCTTTTGATAAGTGTTAGTTGAGATGTTGATAAATGGTTTAACGCTATTACTTATTAAACACCTCCAATTAATTTAATTGAGAACAAAGTACTTCTCATTTCTGTTTAGCAAAAGCTATTAAGTATCCTGCCAATATCATAATTCTTCCTATTATAATTGGTTTATAATGAAAGCCTAATTTTTCTATCAAATTATTTTGATAGTCCAATACATACAAAACTAATCAACTACAATGCACTGAAATTGAAAGGAAAGAATTCTGAGAATAAATGGGTAGTTTGAACATTTATACAATAACTCAAGCCCTAACGGGTGATATTTTATAAAGCCGTTTGCTGGTTGTCAATTTAACTGGGCAATTCTCTCAACCTTGGGGGGGCGAATTAAGAAGCTGGAAATAATGTATAAATGCATCATTATCTAAATCCCCGCAAAAAATAAATAAATAAGTCAAACCAGAAGTTCGAAAGATAATTTATTTATAAGCGATTACTAACCAAAGAGATCAACAATATCTCATACACCAACATTAAATGCTTCAACTTGAATTAATGGTCTAGATGACAATTAGTTAATATGTTATTTGATGGCACATTTGAAGCGTGATGATATTCAATTCTAATGTAAAAATCTCCAAATAAAAATGGAGCAATTAGTAAAGACGGTCCCATAAAGTAGGCCTATACTCTTCATGAGTAAATAGACACAACAAATTATAAAGCCGCAAAAGAGGTTTTGGTACCTGATCTTGACCTATGATTGATTTCATTCTCAATATTTTGATTATAACAAACAAGATTAATATTATTTCTAACAATTGATTTTGAGTGATGATAGTTCAATGTTAAAATATATCGAGTATTGCCAAATTCAACACATCATAAATCGGACTCGGAATGAATAGCAAAGTGAAAGTTAAGCATTCAAGTCAAATCATTCGAGACGAGAGCTTAAAAGATTAAAATAAAGACAATTAAATTGGGCTCATGAAGAAGGTCAATATCGAAGTCAAGCATTAAAGCCAAACAATGAAAGAAGCTTCAAAGCAAGATCAAAGACTAGGCTTTTGAGATCATATGTAAAGGTATAACATTTTGATCTTTAGTAATGAATGATAAAAGCTCAAAATTCATTTGGTGCACAAAGTTATTTTCATATCACTTGCATAAAATATTTTTGATCAAAAGTAATATTGATTTTTCAAAGTGATACTTAAACTTAGATCACATCTCTTAAAAAAAAAAAATCAACGGTCAAAGTCAATGATCAATCAGACATCTAGTATGACAGTAACAGTCAGTTTTTTGACCGTTCTAACGCAGCGGCTAGTTGATCGTCCGGTAGGACAGATTTTTGCCCATTGCATTGCTTAATACCACCTCTTCTTGCATTCAAAAATACACTTCTAAGAGCATTATAGAGGTTCTTTTGAGATAAAATATTTGATTTTTACTTTTTATTTATCTTTATCAATTTATTTTCATTGGAAAAACTTTTGATTGATCTTATCTTTGAAAATCATTTCTCTCATCAAAGTTTTTCATTTCTTTTTGTGCTTAACTTATTTACATCTGTCTTAAAAGAGAAATATATTTTTGAAGAAGTTCTTGGCATTTACATTGTATAAACTCTTCTACTTCTTCATATTGAAACTTTGATTGATTGAATCAAACTTGAAAAATCAATCTTATTCATCAAAGTTTCTCATTTTTCTCTTACCACTTCATTTATTATAATCATTCATTAAAAGTGAGATTGTTGAACCTGCATTGCACTTATTTATTCATCTTCTCATTAAAACACTTTGATTAATTGAATCTAAGTTTTGATTATCATATTCATCAAAGTTTTTCTAACATAACACTGAGCTTCATTCATTGCTATCTATTAAAGTGTTAGCCTCTTTCTCTTATTGTACTCAACTTTGAATTTATCATTCATTAAGAAGAGAAAATTCATTTGTAAAATCTATTTGAATTGTGGGTCGTGTTCAATTTTCTTAAAGATCAACATTGTATAAGTATCGGTGCTCCTTGTTGTAACTCACCATGTTGGTTCATATTGAGGTGCCGTAAAGCTCAATAGTGTAGGTCGTGTTGAGGTCCTGAAAGCTAAACATTGTATAAGGATCGGTGCTTCTTGCTTGTAAGTCACCGGAAGCATTGTAAAGGGTTGGATTGTGTTGACCTCGAAAAATGGCTCCGATGTGGCCTCCATAAAAAGTCTTCAAGTCAGCTCTCACATGCACACGTAGCACGGCGGATGCAAAGGAGCATGAAAGGTAGGTGGTACATCGGGTTCTGCTCTGACCAAGGTGATATGAGTTGGCAACTCAGCAAAGAGCTATTGCAACACGAAGCTGTTGTAGCCGAAGCGAGATGAGTGGTAACTCTTGAAGAAGTTGTTATAACATCAGGTTCTGCTCTGGCCGAAGTGATATGGGTTGGCAACTCAGCAAAAAACTGTTCAACGCGAAACTGTTGTGACCGAAGCGACAGGAGTCAGCAACTCTTAGGGGGAGTTGTTACAACATCAAGTTCTACTTTGACCCAGGTAATATGGGCTGGCAACTTTTATGGAGAACTATTGCAACGCCTGCACGGGGTGGAGTGATGGCTTCTGAAGAGACAGCCTTGGGTCTTGTGCCAATGATTTGAAAGCTTTCGCGTCTTCCCAAAACATGTAAAGGGGGCGCTTGCTGCTTCCAATACACGTCTCCCTTACCATAAATGGTAATGATGGCGACGACTCCCATTTATCGGGGCGACGCATTTGAGCTGTGCGTGAGGTTCACCGCTTCATTATGGCCACTCATCTTGGCCACTTTTGGATTTAACAATGATCTTGAGATCTTAGATTTAATCGTCTTGATGTGATTGGATTTGATCCGTTCAATGGGAGACGTTAAATTATCCTTCTAAAATCACTCTGGAGTAGATAGAGAGGTGTAGGACTGTTTGTAGGGTTCCCTACAATATCCAACTCATCCGGCCCGAGCCGTATAAGAGGGCCTGTTAACCTAGGCCAGCGTGTTTAGCGGTAAGTTACCACCTCTTTCGGGCCGGGTTAAGACTTCCCTTCCATCCCTTCTTTAGACTAGTACTTAGGTCCTATGGGTTGGCCTCGACCCAGTTCAACCCCAACTCATGGTCCCAGATGGTAGGGATATAGATGATGTGTCGTCGAGCTAGCATCAGAGTGGACATGCCTTTCAACGTGTTTCATTCCCTTTTCTTTCCAAAAGCTATCGTCGGGGAGGATGAGAGCCGAGGCTGGTACTACCTGACTCCCTGGGGGTCGCATTCTTCGTTTCTGTACAGGGCGCCTTCATCGGTCAAAGGCTGGAAAAGTTCATGGTTCTGGGCCTCGGACCGGTGGGATACCATAGAGAATGACCCCATGGCGCCTCTGACCGTCCCAACTACCTACTCCACTTACAGTAAGTAGTTATAGTAAACTGATTTTGTTTAGCCAATTTTGCTCTTGTTTTAATATTTCTGCTCATTGTAGGTTCTCTTTCGAGGTACGAGATATCCGAGGAGGGGTAGGATATTATCAGCTAGATATATTGGACACCCCTGTCGGAGAGGAGCTATAAGGCGATTATTGACAAGAACTATTACCTTGTCTTGAACGGCCTGATGACGAACTAAGGTAGGCCTATCTCTTCAGTTCTCCTTTAATGCTTTTCCGCGCTGTGAATACTTATTTTTCTCTCTTTTCTGTTGCAGAGGACTTCCAAAATAAGAGGCCACCGAAGCCCGACCTCGCTTCTATTCGTCGAAGTATGGCGAAGGCCAAAACACTGAAGACCAGCTCAACTGCTTACAAGAAGCAGTCAGAGTGCATACTTGCCATCAGCAAAGCTGGCCAGCAACCTGCTGAGAAGAACGTAGTGGAGGAAAAAACCTCCTTTGTGACGAGGAAGATAAATGTGCCGTACATCCGGGGTCATTGCTTCTGCCCAAACTACTGCGGTCTCTCCTCTTTCTCGTACCGACGTCGAGGTAACTGTGGCGGCTCTGCCCATTTCTCAGGTCATCGTGGCCATAACTACGTACTTTTTTGGTGAACCGGTCAGGAAGAGGCAAAAGAGTCCTGCTAACGCCTCAGCTCGAGAAAAATTCACAAATTTTTTAGGAGCAAGGATGATAATCTCTCCGAGGCGGTTTTGGAGATGCTGCCTCCTGAAATTGCTTTTGCCGCTAGAGTCCATAGCAAAAACTGGACTGAGGATTGGGCCAATCACACTGCCTCATGCAAGATTGAGGACTTGCTGGCTGTCAACAATACATGTGTGGCAAGGGCGCTAAGTATGGGCACCGCGGCGGAGGATATGGTCTGAGGCCTCCGTAATCGGAACGATGAGTTGGAGGGAAAGGTAAAGGCTCGAGCACTTCGGAGGCCGAAGTGACCAAAGCTAAGAAAGTAGCTGAGAAGGCCGAGGAGAAGTGGGTGACAGCCACTTCGAAGCTCGACGCGATCGAACCAAGTCAACCGGCTAAGGAACGAGTTGGATGAAACAGTTTCTCAGGTGGCAGCGTTGACTAAATGGGTCGACCATGCCAATGAACATCAACGAAACTCCTTGAAAGCAGAAGTGAAAATAATTGGCGAGGTGGTAGTGCAGAACTACAAAGATAACTTTCATACCACGCCGGAGTATGATGACTTCGCCAATTATTGGGCCTCCTGGGCTACCAAGGGAACGATGTCTCACCTACGCGAAAGGCACCCCAAATCGGACATAGGATTCCTTGAAGAAGAGTTCGGGGGTCCTACTGGAGGTCGGCCGATGGCTGAGGAGGAAGAAGAGGAGGCCCCAAGAAGAGGCGGAGGCTGTAGTCCAAGTAGATTAGGAGCCTTGTAAATTTCATTTCTTTGTTTGTAATGGCTTCGACCTCTTCTTGTGTTTTAATGAAACTCATTTTCTTCCAAGTGTTCTCGCTTCAGCTTATTTTATCTTATTTGCATAAGTAATCACTTCTTCAAACATCACTTCGGGTGAGTAATAATAATAAATTGTTCTTAGTGTAATCGCATAGACTTACCTTGACCATTTGACAAAATGGAAGAAGCAATATTACACCGGCATTGTTCAATTAACAAAATGGAAGAAACCAATGGACAAGTAGTATCACATCGGCCTTAACCAATTAATCAAATGGAAGCCAATGGACAAATAGTATCGCATCGGCCTTAACCAATTAATCAAATGGAAGCCAATGGACAAGTAGTATCGCATTGGCCTTAACCAATTAATCAAATGGAAACCAATGGGCTAGTAGTATCGCATCTGCCTTAACCAATTAATAAAATGGAAGCCAATGGAAAAGTTCCACTTTGTTAGAGGCGGTACCCGCACCGCTTCTGGCCGGACAAATTTCCTTGGAGGATACCCCTTTGAAGGAGCTTACACTTTGGCAAGGTTGTTTGATGTGTGTACTTTCTTTCTCATCAGAGACGGCACCCGCACCACCTCTAACTACGTAGATCTCCTCAGAGGTGACCCCTTCGGAGGAGCTTGGACTTTGGCAAAGTTGTTTGATGCGTGCACTTTTTATCTCATTAGAGACGGCACCCACACCGCCTCTGACTAAGCAGATCTCGTAAACCTTTTGGAGGAGCTTGCACTTCGGCAAAGTTGTTTGATGCGTGTACTTTTTGTCTCATCAGAGACGGTACCCACACCGCCTCTGACTACACAGATCTCCTCGGAGGCAACCCCTTTGGAAGAGTTTGCACCCCGACAAGAGTGTTTGATGCGTGCTAATGTAAGAGCAAAGCGAACAGAGAATTCATTCATTTGATTGCAATATTTACAAGGTTACAAGCTTCCTACTGGTAGTACTTTCTCAGGTGCTCGATGTTCTAGGGGTGAAGCATCGTCCTTCCCTCCAGGTTTTCTATCACGTAAGTGCCAGACTAGATTTCCTGGACTATTTTGTACGTACCTTCCCAATTCGGCCCTAGAGTCCCTGTGCCAGGATCTTTGGTTGAGGGAAAGCCCTTACGGAGCACGAGGTCACTGATGCGGAACATTCTCTTCTTCACTTTAGCATTATAGTAACGCATCATCTTACGCTGGTAGGAAGTGAGTCTGACCTAGGAATCATCTCTCTTTTCTTCAAGAAAATCTAGCTCCAACCTCTTCAGCTCATTGTTTGTTACTTCGTTAAATTTATGCAGCTAAGAGAAGGAATACCAACCTCCACTGGACTCATTGCCTCAGCCCCATAAGTCATAGAGAAAGGTGTTTCCCCAATGGCTGTTTTACAAGTAGTCCTGATGGCCCATAGGACCTGTGGGAGCTCATCAACATAGGCTCCTTTGGAGGAGTCTAGCTTTCTTTTCAGGGTGAGCTTGATGATTTTGTTGACCGCCTCAACTTGGCTATTTGCTTGGGGATGATGAGATGAAGAGAAATGCTTTCTGATTCCGAGGTCATCACATAAGTCCCGAATCTTCCTATTGCCGAACTATTTACCATTGTCTGAGACCAAAGAATGAGGTATACTGAATCAGCATATGATGTTCTTCCAGAGGAACTTGGTAGTGTTTACTTCAATAATCTTGGACAGGGGCTCTGCTTCTACCCATTTGGTGAAATAGTCAATGGCAACAATGGCGAAGCGAGTACTTGCTCTCCCCTTAGGCAGGGACCAATGAAATCCACACCCCATTTGGCAAAACGGCCAGGGACTGGTCACAATAGTAAGTTCTTGGGTGGGCTGCCTCTGTACATTGGAGAAGCACTGGTACTTGTCACATTTGCGCACGAATTCAATGGCATCCCTTTTTAGGGTTGGCTAGTAATACCCTTGTCGGTATATTTTGTGTGCCAAAGCAGGTCCGCTAGAGTGATTTCTACAAACACCTTCTGAACTTCTTTTAGGATGTAATACGCTTCTTCTCCTCCTGGGAGTGGAGAAGTCATGCTTGTACAAAATGCCATCCTATAGGATGAAGTGAACAGCTCTTCACGCTTCGGTTTCATCCTCTGGCACAGTCTGCTCTCTTAAGTAGGCCAAGATAAGTATCATCCATGGTGGTGTACTCTCAATCCATATCAGCTCTTCACCCTTCTTGATAGAGGGTTTAGCCAGGTGCTCAAATAGCACCACTTTGAGCAGTTTCTAATCTTTGCTACTGGCCAATTTTGACAGTGCGTTTGCATAGGAGTTCTCCTGGCGTGGCACCTGAATAAGCTCGAACTTCTCAAAGTCAGGTAAGAAATCCATTATCAGCTTCAGATAGGCTGCCATGTGTTTGTCCCTGGCTACAAAGTTCTCTGGCTAGCCGGAGTCCAGCTAGAAGGGCCTCATATTCAGCCATATTATTGGAAGATTTAAACCCAAATCTAATGGCGCAGTTCAGCTTATGTCCCTATGGGCTCTCCAGCAGAACGCCAACTTCGGAGCCCATTTCTCTTGAGGAACCGTCAACAAAGAGATTCCAGGTGGGAGGTTTTGCTGGCTCCATGTTTATTTCGATTTCAGGGGCCCTAGCAGATTCTACAACAAATCAGTCAGGGCTTGACCCTTGATTACAGTCCGGGGTGTGTATGTTATATCAAATTCGCTGAGTTCAACAGCCCATTTCAGTAACCTTCATGAGGCGTCCGACTTCTGTAGGACTTGCCTCAATGGAAAGTTTGTTAGAACGTGAATGCTGTGGGCTTGGAAGTACGGCCTCGATTTTCGAGAAGCGATGACCAAAGCGAGAGCCAACTTCTCCATGTCTGGATATCGCACTTCGGTGGGTAGTAAAGCTTTGCTTACATAGTATACTGGCAGCTGGTGGGTCTTTTCTTCTCGAACACGCACTGAACTAATTGAATCTTCAGCTACTGCCAAGTATAGTAGCATGGGTTCTCCTTCTTTGGGTTTCCTGAGGAGACGTGTCCGACCCAAGTATTTTTTCAACTCTTGAAACACCTCTTAGCATTCTGGGGTCCATTGAAATTTCTTATTCCCCTTGAGGACTTTGAAGAAGGGTACACAATTTTCAGTAGCCCTAGAGATGAAGCGATTGAGTGCGGCTATTCTGCCAGTAAGCCGTTGCACTTCCTTGAGCTTTTGTGGCGATCTCATTTCGATGAGAGCCTTAATATTCTCTAGATTGGCTTCAATTCCTCTCTGATTCACTATGTAACCCAAAAATTTACCCGAAGCCACGCCAAATGCACACTTTAGTTAGTTCAGCCTCATGTAGTACCCTCTTAGTGTTTGGAAAGCTTCTTCCAGGTGTTTAATGCGTTCTTCAGCTCGAAGGCTTTTTACTAACGTATCATCAACATAAACTTCCATGGTTTTGTCGAGCTGATTCAAACATCTTGTTGACTAACCTTTGGTAGGTGGCCCCAGCGTTCTTCAGGCCAAAGGGCATTACCTTGTAGCAATAGAGTCCCCTATCAGTGATGAATGAGGTGTTGTCTTCGTCGTTTGAGAACATAGGAATTTGATTGTGCCCTGAATAGGCATCCATGAAACTGAGCAGTTCATGACATGTTGTTGAATCTACTAACTGGTCGATTTGGAGAAGTGGGAAGCTATCCTTGGGCAGACCTGATTAAGGTTAGAGAAATCGATGCATACCCTCCATTTTCCCTTGTGCTTCTTCACCAAAACGGGATTTGAAATCTACTTCTGGTAGTTGGCTTCACGCACGAAGCCATTGTTGATGAGCTTTTCCACTTCTTCTTTCAGGGCCTCATACCTTTC
>CAIGRF010393304.1:1392-13369 GCA_903798235.1 Fraxinus ornus | reverse complement strand
ACGAGGTCGTTACAATTACACAAACTGAAGGAGATGATTTTTTTGCAACAGAAGGATGCTTGTTTGTAAATACGAGTACTCTTTGAATATAGTGGAAATATCTTTTTAAAATTGAAGGCTTTTAACTACAAGTCACTACACCAAAAACACCTTTTGCAGCGACCAAAAATCGTTGCGGTAGACCTTTTGCAGCGTTTTAATGTGTGTTGCGGAGATCGGTTGCAGCATTTATTCACCGTTGCGAAAAACCCTTTTGCAGCGTTTTTTAAACGTTGCGATAGATTTTTTTTGCAGCGTCTTTTCAACGTTGCGGTAGACCATTTTGCAAAGTTTTTCCAACGTTGCGACGGTTATATATGGTAATTGACCGATAAATTGAAAATGATACTTTGTGAACAAATTTTGAAATTGCATAAAAATTGATAATTTCATTACAAATTTTTTAATCAATACAACATTTGGTAATCAATTATAAGTCCCCGATCATGCAGTGTTTTGCTAATCTAAATCCTAAGAGACAGATAATCTAGACGACTAGAACTCGCCAAATGCCTTATCTTCCTGGGACATTTGCCTGAATCCAATATCAGCACGGCAAAGACTGGCATCACGTCAAATAGTCGGAGCTCCAAGATGTTCCTTGACTTTTTGATCAATCAAACTTTGGTACAAGTGTCGCAATAATCACAATAATACCTGAAGACATAAACAAATAAATAAAAATCTGAAATAAATGGACACTAAATTCAGAGAGAGAGAGAGAGAGAGAGAGAGAGAGAGAGGTACCTGGGCATGTTTGCTGAGTGTAGATACTTCAGACCTCTAAGTAATTGCATTGAAAGATACAAATAAGTTAAGAGATCTTCCAAGCATAAGGGGCAGCGTAGTAGAGGTTAATAAAACATGTTTTTATGATAATTATTTTTTGCAACAAAAGGATGCTTGTTTGGAAATAAGAGTACTTCTTATGCTTATTTACCATTGTATTTGAATTTATTATTCCTCACGATTTTAAAGTGAAACGCTCTAAAAGAGTTATATTTTCTACGGATTTCAACTGTGGTAATAAAATTTGCTCTCTAATATTCCTAAAAATCTCTCTCCATGTTATACTTTGAAATTGTCCTTGTGTTAGAAATTGTTCAATTATATATTAAGAGACAAAGCAGAAAAACTCAAACGGGGAGGATGGAAGCTGCCTAAGCAATGCAGGTACACTGCCTAAACAACGCACTTGTGCTGCTTGCCAGCACAGATTCACTGCATGGCATTGCAGGTGTTCAAATGGTGTATTTTTTTGAATTTTTTGAATCCAAAATATGCCATTTCATTTATGATTGTGTCATTTCATAATTTTTGTTGAATCACTATAAATATGAGTTGAAATTGATACGAAAATCATTAAATTAATACCCCCAAATTTGTGTACCAAAGCATATTAATTTCATAACCTAAAATTCAAATTTTCAAAAGTTATTTTTGTTCATTTTACTGAATTTTATTTGTGCTTTTTCAACCCAGATTAAGGCTTGAACAATCCACTAAAGCTATTTGTTTGGAGTCACTAAATCTCATTGCAGCAGAGTTATTATCTAGTTGGAGGCTCGTTTTTTACCTCATTGCAATATTCGCGAGATTTTCCAATATTTTAAAAGCGTTATATAGTGAAATGGAGATTGAATCCACAGTTTAAGGAATTGAATATCTTTTACATCCTTGATCTGAGGTTGGAACCACTTCCTATGTCCACATCAAAAGATAAAGATGAAATCCAGGCCTTGAAAGGAAGAGAGAACATAAAGAATTCATATGCCGAAGTAAATTCTTAGCACCTTGTCGGATCATCTCTACGATCTCCTACACCAACACAACATTGGCCAGAGAAATATGGGAGGCTTTGGAAAACAATACAAGGTCGATGAGGAAAGCATCAAAAAGTTCATTTTCCATAATATTTTGATTTCAAATTTTTGAATAATATGCCTTTGTTGGCCCAATTAGTATAGCTACATATTATTGCGAACAAAATGAAAGCGGTAAAGAATGAACTTCCCAAAACTTTCCAAGTTGGTGCAATTATTTTTTGGAAAGGTTTCTAAAGATTATTTTTTGAAAGAAACACAAAAACATCTTCAAGTTGAAGAAGAATCAAGGAAATTAGACTGTTCACGTTTCTTTCGCTAGAAGGTTAGAGCGCTGCAATTATGTCTACTGGTGGAGGATAATGTGAGCTTGAATTTTACTCATGCTCCCCTTGTCGGGATTTTTATTCGTTTTGTCTTTTTATTAATACTTTTTAATTTATAAAGAACAAATAATCTTCATCATTATTGATTTTTCAGGTGTAGAGGATATTTTTACAAAACTTTGACCATATAATGGACTTTGTTCCATTTCATTAGGCAAACCTTTGCAATATTTTCTCTTTGTATATTTTTTAATCATATATTTTATAGTTTTCTTTCAATAAAAGTTAAAAAATTTCAAATATCATATTGGAATAGGGAAAAAATGAAGGTGTCTTAGTTAGTCATAACTAAGAGATAATATTGATGACGTGTAATAAATATTGAATTGTATACTAAAGATTTATGCTATATTTTCCACAAGATAAATAGTTATTTATTTGAGTATATATGAAAATTTTGCAAAAATAAAAATAAAAATTAGCAGTACTTCTTTGTGTCATTTTATAGTTAACGATTTTCAGTCATAAGATAGTTGATAAAAATTATATTTTCATCATATTCGTGGATTGGGTTTTTCGATTTTTTGCCAATCTATGTTTGGTTTAACAGAAATAGAGTTTATAAATAAGCTGGTGAGATGGAATTTCAACTTGGGTCTCTCTCTAGTTTCTCTCTATTGCTTTCCATTGTCATTTTCCTTTTCCCAACTTGGTCAGGATTCTAGTTAGCAATCATTACTCTACGAAATGCCCTCAACTAGTGTAATTAGATTCAGTTTCTATGTTTGTTGAATACAGTATTCAAACATCATCCTTTTCCTTCAAGGAGGAGGTAGGATCACGAGAAAGAAAGAGGGCCACAACTATAGAAACTAAAGGGTTGAGGTTCCAACTTTTTAAAGATGATGAGTAAAGCATACAATATAATTTCTTTTTAAAGCAGATGCAGAGGTAAATTTCTTCATTATTCAAGTTGTAATATAATTTTAGCTATTGTAGAAAAAATGAGTAAAGCGTACAATAAAGTGCAAAGTAATTATACTTTATTTCAAAGTTGAAATAATTTCTAAGAAACTGTTAACACAACCAAGAGTAATTATAATTCTAAGCTTTTTATAGTGAACTAAAACCATGAACTTTTGGGTTTTTGAATATATGTTGAAAAGAAAATTAAATTTATGATTCAATATTGCTTGTTAGTTAGTTCATATTTTGTGTTCTTATGCAGGGTTTGTTGCCTAATTCGAAATTAGGCAACACACACCAGTAAGTCGGATTTTAGATGCATAAGAATATCTCTTATTTATTGCTAGTGTCTAATGCTTCTTAGCTTATACACAGATCCAAGAGGATGTTGTCATCAACTACAATTGTCCTTACACAAGAATGATGGTAAAAAGGAGGTGAAAAAGGCAAAGCACAGACGTGTAGGAGAATTGGAGATGGTGCAAATAACTGAAGTCAGTGGGCTCCTTGTGGACACAAGGTATTGTTTGCCATTGCACACTACAACATATCAACTCATTTATAGTCTATCATCTTCTATAGCGTTTTTTTGGAATGCTATCATAGGTGATGTTATTAAAAGTCGTATATCTATTATAACTTTTTTGAATGCTATTATAAAGTGCTATAAAAAACTTTTAAATAACATTCTTTATCGTCATAGTTTTATTATTTGTAGCATTCTTTTTATGCAATCATTTTTTTTTTTTAATTTGATAGCATTTTTTTTGGTTATAATTTCAACTGTAATAACATTCTTTAATCATTATGCTTACATCGTCAATAGCATTCTTTATATTGTAATGTATACATATTAAATAGCTTTCATGATATGATTTTAGTATTTAGAAAATTTCTTAATTGGCAAATGTAAACATTCAATAGCTTTTCGTGGACTACAAATATGAACAGCAATAATCATGCCAAACACATATTTTAAAACATGCATCAATCTTGTCTCATAAAAATACATAGGTTTAGCTGTTTAATAGAGAAATCTAGATATGTTTTGTCTTCATGACATCAACTACTAATAACAATATATGCTAGGAAATTTCTTGTCGACCTGCTTTGAGAGCGCTCTAACAAAGACTGATCTTTCTCATGTGTTTGTCAACTTATGGCATGGTCAGTGCCAGATACCTCCTCAAACAGACTAATCAGTGAACTCAGACATGACTCACAAATAGGAAATATGTCCTCTTTATTCAGATCAAGGAAATCTTGTTCATAGACTGAGCCTTTGCACAATAGACCTTTGACCAAATACTTCTGTTCACTTCTAGTGGTGGCATCAACACCATGGTTATCGACCAAACAAGTTGTTTAACTAAAGTTTATTGGAAATCAACGGAACCAAGGCTACAAAGTCTAGTTAAAATGCCTGTTGCAGTAACATCATCCAACTTAACTTTGGAAAACAAAATTCTCAGCTTCTCCCCTTCTTCCTCAGTCCAAGGCACTGTCTCAAGGTATTTCAAACATGAAGAAACACCCGTGCCAAACTTGATACCTTCTTATACCTAATATTACTAGCAAATGAGGAGATAAGAATTTTTTATATTAACTCTCTATATCATTAATGGTAGAAACAACTGAGTAATATATTATTTAAAGATTTCAAAAAATAATTCTACTTTTAACTCTTGTTTAACATGGATGAACACATGTATTCCTCAAAGGTAGACTCTTCATCAACTTCACTTCTTCTCAATGGTTCAGTTTCTTGGGTGAATCGCTTGGGCCTTTCCCCTCCTTGAGAACAATCCATCACGCTGAAAGCAGAAATACCTTGGATATTTGTGCAATTTTTAACCCAATTTTTATACACACTTCACAAAATGGCAGAACAATTGAAGTTCTATTCTCAAAGAAGGCATGCAATTTATTTTTGAACCATCGACCAATATGGAGTCCCTCTTTAACCAATCACATGAACTCCTATCATCTTCCAGAAATTATTAATAAGTCAATATATAGATTAAAAGTGAAATCCCAATAATCAAATAAAATAGTGGGGGTGAAATTGAAACATGAACTTGTAGTTGAAGTTATTTCAGATATTCAATGTCTTCATCCAACATTGACGTCTTGTCAGTCTATTATACGAAACAACAAATATAAATCAACTCAATGCAGCATACTGAATGAAAATAAAGACATAAGAAGAATATAAAGTTCAAGATCAGAGATGATGTGTTATGAAACAATTACTTTATCGGAATTTAGTATTAAATTCTGAGGCGATTTCAGTTTCTCATTGATCCGACTCCTTGTCCTCTGTTCACAACAGCCATTATCACAAGGATTATTCTAGATGAACATAAAAGGGTACATAAGGGTGTCCATAATGGACACTAGGCACCCCCCTATTGGAGGGGGTGATGGACACCCTTATGTAAAGGGTTATGTTCCTCTAGCATAACCCTTACAAAGCATAAAAAAAACCAAAATTTACATTTATACTCAGATTAAGGAAAACCTTTTCCGGCATATTGTGAACTTCTGAGGCTCTACTTAGGAATGGGATGAAGCTTCAGATCCCTCCTAATTTTGATAATTGTCAACCAAAAGCCACAATACAAAAAGTTAAACTAAAATTTGTACCGGGCATAGGCGCAAAAAACCATATCTAGATCATAAATAAACTCAATAATAAACTAAGCACTTACCCCAACAAAATTGAGATCTGCTGTATGAAAACTTGACGGGCCAAACAATATAACCGACAAGGTATATTAGCTAAAATCCTTTTACAACATATTATAAATGAAATTTAATTTATAGTTCTTTTTTTTTTTTTTGTGATGGAAGATAAATATTGAATTTTCCGATTATTTAATAAAATCCGGTGATGGATATCATTTAGGTCTTAAACTTTTAATTAACTATTTTTTTTTTGAACTATTCACTTTAACATATAACTATATATTACTTAGAATCCATGTTCCATTTTCTAAACATAAAGTAGTGGAGGCTGGAGGGGGTTTGGCACAGTCAAAATAAAGTATGGAATTTGATTTATGACTAGCTAAGCTTTAGAGGGTAGGCTCTTCACTGAATTTGTTATATTTTGCAGTATTATATATATGAAAAGGTTGGTATAAAGTTTCGATCCTTGCCAGAATTTGGAACCTCCATATTATTTAACACTTTTCCAAAAGGCAGCCACAAGGGAAAAAAGAAAAAAGAGAAAAAGAATCTCTAAAACATAGATGAATGATGTGGTTCCCCTCAGTGAAGGAAATGCCAGCCAAGGTATGTGTTATAATTTCTGTTCATATGATAAAGTTGCTAGTTATGAAAATAATTATTTGATGTGGATGAATTATTTTGTGTAATTTATTTGTGTATGCTTTGAGGAGTGTTGTTACTTATTAGAACTGTTGTTTGAATTTATTTTCTTATACTTTGAGGAGTGTTACTACTTACTAGAACTTTTGTTATTAACTAAGTGTTTGTACTTTTGTATACTAGAATGGCTTTTCAATTTATTGATACCATGATCTATAGATAACTCTCTTACCTTAAGAGATATTTCAAAGCCTCAACATTTCAACATGGAGAAGTTATTAGACTCTACAAATGTAATTTCAACTAATGGGTTTATTCTACAATTTGTACAAGAAATTTTGCAATATTTTGATGCAGTGTAGTGTACTAAAAAAAAACTACATCTAATTTCTTTGTAGTTAGTACAAGATTGATTTTCATTTTGTGGATACAAAGATTCATTTTCAATTGGTGGAAACACTTGTTACATTTTCTGATACATTAATTTCGACCAGTGGTAAGTGGCGATCCATCTATGCAAGAAGCTTGCATGTGGCTTGGAACATTTGATATGGCAGAGGAGGTGGTGATAGCTATGGACCAAGCTGCATTTTCAAAATCGGCTTCCCCGATTTCAGGTCCTTCAACGACACGGAAAGAGAAAAATGACCTGGAGTATCTAGATAATGGTGTGTTGGAGGAACTTCTTGAATCACCGGAAAAACAACACAAGAAACAATCCTTTTTTATCTTTCTAAACTGTTTTGTATCACATTTAAATGCCTTTAGAGGGAAATTAATAGAAGAATTTCGACATGTTTGCAATGATAGGTCTCTCTTGAAAACCTATAAGAAGTCGATGAAGGACAACAAATCCAAATGGGAAATGAAGGTTGTTCAAAAGTCGTTGAAAAATAGAGCATACACTTGTATTTCATATTCAGGAAGAAGGAGAAATTGTCAAATGTATATATTCCTGATATGAATAAGAATCTTGTTAATCGGGTGTTATGTCCAATTGATCATATATCTTCGCAATCTGAGCTGTTATCAATTCTTTGTTCATGAAGACCTCTTTGGGACAAGGAATAACCCCACTATCTTACCTTCATTCATTCACTTTTTAAGGGTTTCTCATTAAAATATATACGTTCTCTCCATTATTTTTTGACGTTGATGTTTTTTCCATACCTTCTCGTCTTCTCCTTGTGCAACACAAATATATCCGTGATCTCCTCCACTGCACAAATATGAAAACACCAAAGAATTCACCACTCCCACTCCCACGTCCAGTACACTATCTATCACTCTCACTCTCTCTTATTGCTCTCGACCTATCAACGCAACCTCATACTGGCAAACTATTGGTGTCTTACAATATCTTTCTCTTACTTTCACAAACCTTCCCTTCGAAGTGAATAAATTTTCTCAAACATTAATTATGCACATATTGTCTGATTTGCAATGGACTGCTGTCAAGTGTGTGCAGCATTATTTAATACATATGGTTCTGTTTCGCGCTTTTTTAGTTCGTTAGTAATTAAAGAAACGATTAGACGATTGTGTAAGGAACTAACGATTGTGTAAGGAACAAATTTCTTGAGACAAATTTCAAAAAGGGGTGTATTTACTGGTGAAGATTTACAATTGGAAATAGACAAAATGCCTCCAAGGGGCGCAAGCACACGAGTACTGAAATAAGGATTTAAAATTAAACTAAGAAATGAAAATTACATATTCTCTTGTCGAGAGTTTTTGATTCGGGGGCTTTTCTCTATGTCTTCACTGCCTTTTATATTCCCTTAATGGTTGTTGGATGATAGAACCGCTCGGAATTGCTCAATTACTTTGTAACTTATCCACTTTCTTCGTAATGACCGACTTGTTGGGGGAGGTTATCTCATAACCGTTACCATTGTTCATGCCTCTTAACTGCCTATCCTTGAGTCGTGAGGCGTGTCGAATTTGTTTAATAACTGCTTTCATAACTGCTACATTGGATGACCATAATGCCCTAGATGTGCTCTATGCTGGGCGACTTCGAAGGTTTGGGCGATAACGGGACCATCGCTCTGGGCGATCACATGGCCCTTCATTCGTTCAGCCTCTGTGCGTTCTGCGAACTTGGGTTATGGCGTTTTCTTGTTCCTGGGCTTCTATTATTGATTCTTATTTGGCCTTTATCTTGAACTCCTCAATTGAGCTTTCTTGAGCCTTTAAACTGATTCTCACTAGGCCTTTATCTTGAACTCCCCAACTGGGCTTCTCATCTTGGGCCTTTAATCTTGTACTACATTTTTAGGATGTCAACAGATTCACTATGGCCTGTTTTAAAATAAATATTGTGGGTTTCATCTTTCTAACTTCTCTAATTCCGATCATGATGACCGCACATCAACCTCCACTTAAATTGTTTATTGTGGTAGTAATCATATTTCTTAGCGCATACATCAACCTCCACTTATATCTTGTAAACTAGATCAGGCTATTATTTTTCTGTTATCATGTCGTGCGCAACATATAAATGTGATATATTGCCTTCAAAGACTTAATGAAAAATGTACTCTCCAAATTAAAAAATAAAATAAAATAAAAAATTAAACATAAGCCCGCTAACCTTGCCTTTTCACTAATTAGTGATTCTTTGATTAATTTTATATTTCATATACTAGTTCTATGTATTCATTTGATGAATTTAGATTTGAATAGAAATCCTAAACCACCTTCCCACACTTTCACATGACTTACCATTTGATATATAGAGTGACTTCACATTCCTTTTGCTAGAAGGCCAGAGTGCTGCAATGCCGGTTCATGGAGGATAATTTGAGCTTGGATTCTAGTCATGCTCACCTTGTTGGGATCCTCATTCGTCTTGTCTTTATATTAATACTTTCTTTATAAGGAGCAATTATCCTTCACCATTATGGATTTTAAGGAGGAGAAGATATTTTTAGCGGAACTTTGACCATATAATTAACTTTGTTCCATCTCATTAGGCAAAACTTTGCATGATTTTCTCTTTAAATATTTTTTAGTCATACATTTTATATCATGCTTTGAATAAAAGATAAATTTTTAAAATATATAGTTAACATAACAAAGAAAAATGAAGGGGCGTTGAAATTAGTCATAACAAAGATATAATATTGGTGCCAAGTAATTTTTTGTAGTGTAATATAGCTAGGTACAAAACTGCACATTGAAATTCATGCTTTAATTATCACACATTAAATAGTTATTTATTTGAGTAAAACATACGAGGAATCTTAACTAGCACATCTCCTAATATTAAACTAAAAGATAGAAAAAAATGGTAACGGTTATTTGTAGAATTGTAGTTAATTAATTATAATGGATAAATAGTGTTATGTTCAAGTAGTTAATCATAAATATTCATGTAATAAACATAGCAACATAATTCGTTATATATTCGAGCAAAATCATTTGATCTCGCAACATTATAGTAGAAGATAAAGAAAAATCACAACAGTTAGTTTGGAACATAGTTTATTTACTATAACAAATTATCGGGGATATTGAAAATTAAATTCTTATATATAACAAGTAATTTACAAAAATAAACAGCAACATAATCCAATAAAAATGATTATAGAATAAAGTTAAGGAAACCTGCCGATGGACTGCATGCATGCATACATACAATTGAGTACGACTTGGCCTTATTGTATGTTTTAATTTAGCTCGTTGAATATATTATTTATTCACACATTTCGTGGGATCGACAATTGCCTAATTATTCACATATTATGTAAGACACATATTTTACAAGTATTTAAAAACATTACAAAGTAAGCACTAAAATACTTAATAGTCTTCTATTGTAACGACCCGGGTCCCACTTAACGTGCTGTCCCGACCGTTGATAGACGACGTACTGTCCTCACTGTATCAACATAGGTCTTTTCAGCATGCTTTGTCCTCACTCGCACGCTCCTCAAGAAAACTCCCAGGGGGTCACCCATCATGAAATTGCTCCAAGCCAAACACGCTTAACTTTGGAGTTTCTAACGATGGACTTCCGGAAAAGAAGGTGCACCTTGTTGGTATGAGTAGTACCTATCAAATCTTTTTAAGCTTTCCTGGTCTGGATATTACATCTATGATATAGCTGAGGTTAATTTGGCTTGTGGGACCTATTTGACGCCATAAGTAGACCTACGCCCCGAAAGAAAAATGAGCTAATATTAGTACATACTGACACAAACAAAATAGAAAAAAGCTAAATATACTCTCTCCACTCTCTTCAATCTTTCATAATCTAAATCCCTCGAGAGTTTCTTCACATCTTTCCAAATGTCAAATTGTATCTGCGGCCAATTTCTTGGGCTCTGCCGGTGGAATGAATATTGGACATTTTTACATGATTTTTTTTTTCAATTCTTACTGAATTTTTTCTGCTATTTTTTCTGTATCTGCTTTGTTAGGTAGCTCGACGGTGGGAGACTTAGCTGGATTCATTATATATTTCTATCGTTGTTGTTTAGATTTTTTTACTGCTATGCTAGCTACAGGGAATTACGGTTTGGTTTTTGCATAATGCTTGTATAAAACCTGTTTATCAAATTTTGGCTTTCTTTTTTTAATCTAGTTATGCCTATGAGGATGAGAATTTTTGTTGTTTGAATAGCTTGTGCTGAGAGAAGTTTTAGAGACTATATTTTTAAATTGATTAACTAATCCAAAAAAATAATAATAATAATTTATAGATCATGTTTTCAATTTGAAACTGTAGTCTAATCATAATATAGTTGTTGAAAGTTTTGTATATGTAACTATATTTTAAGTGGAATTAGATCGCTGGAATTTTCCTAATTCTTATAGCTAGTGTTCTAATGCTTCTTAGCTTATACACAGATCCAAGCAGACATTTTCAACTACCAATAGTCCATAAACGAGAATGAAGGTAAAAACGAGGTGAAAAAAGCAAAGCGCACACATGTTGAAGAAACAGTGATGGTAAAAATAACTGATGAAACCAGCAGCCTCCTTGTGGACACAAGGTGTAGTTTGCTGCTGGCGATTAGTGGGATGGACACATGATGTCGGAAAACATGATTTGCCCAAAAATATAACTAACAAGGTATATAAGTGACACGACCCGTCCCGAATCACCCGAACGGACCTGAAACGTGACGTGCGCCGATGGTAGATGCTGACTAGATACCAGATCCACCACCAAGGCTGACTATGAGTTACTACAAATTATGCACAAGAATCAAATGTTTATTAAAAATACAGTACGATGGGCCCAAAATAAATACTTTGTGCTCTACCAAAATGCATCATATCGTGTGGCTATAACTCTGAAATCATCAGGCTCCTCAAGCTATCACAACCCAATACTACCTGTAAGAAAAATTTGTGGAAAAATATATGAGCTAATAGCTCAATGAGTGGAGAAGTTCAAAAATAATTATACCTTTCCATTTACCCATTTTTATCAACAAGTTTACATCATTTAACAGTCCATAGTATCACAACATATAA
>CAIGRF010393246.1:31930-42453 GCA_903798235.1 Fraxinus ornus | reverse complement strand
AATGATTTATATATAAATGATGTGTAAAAAAAGAGTTAATGCATTTTTTTTCTTTTATTTGGTTGAAAAATTCTGATAAAATCGTATTTAATCACAATTTAGAATGTAAATCATTATGTACATATTGCACAATAGTACCTTGAAACGTCTTATTTTTACATTTTTCAACTATAAATATCATTACAAGTACAATGTTAAACGTAGCATAAACTTTTTAATTCTTTAACAGATTACGAATATCTTATTTTGCACTTATAACGAATCCAAATTTTATTCATTTTAACGGTTTCAAGTTCAAAATACAGATTACAAAATGTCCCTTTCCACTTGAATCTTTAGAATTTTGAAAAACGAAACAAGCCCATGTTCAGTTTCCATTTTCTCAAACTCATTTTCGATCATAAATTTCACGAAACTGTCATTTTTTCAACCAAACATTTCATTGATTTAAATCAAAATGTACTAATTTTATTAACTAAACGAATTGACAACCATTGTTTGAGAAAAATAGAATAATGATTTTTTAGAAGAATGTATGGTAAAAAAATAGGAAAAATTTGAATTTATGTACATAATATTTTATCGTGTGAATGTGCTGTTGAAAAAAAATTTGAAAATAATAATTGTTAAACAAGGGTATAAATGGGACAAGTAAATTAGAGCATGTTTGAGTCCTTTTTTGATAAAAATGTATTTTGAAATATGGAGAATGTTAGATTAAAAAATAAAGAGAAATCTTGAATTTTACGTGTAATATTATTTTATTAAAAAAAATATATATATTTTAAAAATAATGAGGACGAAACTTTAATTTCTCGAGCCTCGGCAATACCATAGAAAAAATAAATTAAACATCCCGCCTAAAGGCACCCTATGACCCGCTTGCATTTCAATCTCATTTAGCAAATTTGAAAATTCTCTACATTTCAACTCTCATTACATATAAATAAACCTCAGTCCGCCACATTTCACTTGCATCTCGCTAATTCACGAGCCACGATTCCTCCACGAATATAGAGAGAGAAATTAGATACAGATCCCCAACTTTAACCCTAGATCACCGTTTAAGGTAAGTTTGATCCAATTAGCCTTCATTTCTCGTTGGTGTCTCTTTTCATTTTTGTAAGTTCAAGCTGATTTGCCTTCATTTTTTGCTTTTATGTTGATTTTCGTTTTTTTTTTACTGATTCAATGTTTTTTGTTCAGTTTTTCACCATGAAAGGAGGAAAATCGAAGGCTGATTCCAGGAAAGCTGATAGCAAGTGAGTTACTCTTTTTTCTCATTTTTTTTTATTTTAAATGTTTTTTTAATAATTCCTGCCTTACCGGCGAAATGTTTGAATCACTGAACGTTAAAACAAATATGATTTTGTTAATCCGTGCTTTTTCGTTAGTTTTGTTCAAATTCGTTATTAATTACTCCAGAAAAAAAAACTATAGCCAGTAAGCTATCTGTTGTTTCATATTTTGTTGCTTTAAATATATTTATAATGTTTTCTGCGGGAGAAATTTTTGAATCAATGAACATCAACGTCAAATAAATACGAGTTTTATAAATCAGTTGTTTTTCTGTTAGTTTTGTGATTCTATTGTTGCTTTTCTTCGATGATATTAATTGTTAAAGCTCTACAAAAACTAAGAGCCAGTAAGCGATTAGTTGACTGTTGTATTTTGTCGTAATTAATCTCTTATTTACGGATCTCATTTTCCAGAAAACCTTCAATTTATCATTTTCATGAATTCATATGCCTTATCCGTTGTGTATATATGTCTTTGCTCTTAGTTTTTGTCCTATTTGTTTGTAAAAAGTCATAATTACTGTTTATACTTTTCTACAAAGACCTTATGCAATAGGATAATTCGTATCTTCCGTCAGACATTTTCTACTACTTAACTCGTATTTTCCAAAATAGTGTAAATTCATCTAGCAATAATTATTATTTTTTATTTTAGAAGAGACTGTAGGAGGTTAGCCTTTTTTTGTATATTTTTGTTTTTATACCTTCTTATTTATTTTTCTCCAGGAAGAGGGAAATTACTTCAATTGACTAGATGTCGTACTCGTGTATTGTTCAATTTGTTTTATGCAATTTTATGATGTTATTTTGAGTGTCAGCTGTCGTTTTTTTTTCTCTCTAATTGATTTTTTTTTTTTTTATAAAACTATTTATTTGTGATTAATACTAGGCTTGCTGTGAGGAAGACCAAGAAGGAAAAGAAAGTGAAGGACCCAAACAAGCCAAAGAGGCCTCCAAGTGCTTTCTTCGTTTTCATGTATTCCTCATCTGTATTTTTGGTGTTTCCATCTTTTCTGTTTAAATATTATTATTCAATGCAGTTTTTCAAATGGTTATTAATGTTTTTAGGGAAGGGTTTAGAAAAGAGTACAAGGAAAAACATCCGAACAACAAATCAGTTGCCGTTGTGAGTTTATCATTCTTTTTTAATTTTTTTTGATGCTTAACCAATTTATGCCAGCAATTTGCACTTGGAGTTATCATGATAATTATCTTTATGACTTCTAGTTTTGTTTTCGGGAATAATATAGGTTGGAAAAGCTGGTGGAGATAAGTGGAAGTCAATGAGTGATGAGGTAATTATATGCAATCCAAGATATTCTTTGTATGTTATTCTTCTTCTCAAGAAATTTCTTGACCTGAGAAAATCAGGAAAAAGCTCCATTCGTGGAAAAGGCAGAGAAGCGAAAGGAGGAATATGAGCGCAAAATGGCAGACTACAACAAGAAATTGGTAATCGATCTATGAGAAGCATATTGTTATGCATTGTTCAGATTGACTGCAATATGGAAATGACTTGTGCCGGACTATTTTTATAGGCTGGAGGTGCTGATGATGAGTCCGACAAGTCAAAGTCCGAGGTTAATGATGAGGATGATGATGAGGGCAGTGGAGAGGTTAGTTGGGGTTTTTAAATTCGACTGTGTTATACTTGCACACTTTTTTTTAAGACTTCAAATCATACTTACAAACTTAAAACTTGTCGACTATGTTGATTTATTTTTTTGACCTAATTAATATAGGAGGACGACGATGAGTAAGCAGTGTTGCAGAAGGGGCGTTTTGTTGCTCGTCCACAGTACATGTCTTTATTGATATAAAGTTGTAGTTTATAAGAAGATATTAACATTGTTGTTTCTTTAACCGTTTGTAGAGCACCTAATGCTTTTAGTCTGGTAGTTTAAAACGAATGACTTAGCTATTGTTTTAGTTGCTCATTTTATTTCGAGTTCTTTTTCAGACTTTTATTTCTTATGCGTATTCACTGTTTGCTTCATGATCTTTTGTCTTGAGTTCTTCAAATGATGTGGGAAAAATAAGCGCTAGGATATGTTTAACCTTATTACAACTGCATTTGCTTTATTTCTATCGATTAAAAAAAATGCTTCGTTAGAAGGTATTTCGCATTTGTATTTAAATTAACTTTTATCTGATTTAGCCCGTTTGATGGTTAGTATTTTAAGAAAATGGAATTTTGAATAGTAATTTTGTTTTTCTAAAAAATGTGTTGTTAAATAGTAAGGAAAAGTTTTGGATTGAAAATAAGTATGAGAATTAAAGAATTTTGAAATAATGTTTGTCAATTTAATCTTGCTACACTTATCGAAAATAGTTGATAAACTCTTTGACGAAATACTCACAATAGGGGGCGGGTTCACATTTTTTTGGGATTTTTTATTCACGCGAGGCCCGTACGCATGTGAGAAGTTGTCATTTATTTTCGGTACAAATGAAAAAACCCTTGTCAAATAGGGGCTATCATGTTACAAATATGTGGGGTTTTCTTTCTTCAGCCTTTATCATGCTCCCATTAGTTTATTTAATCCATTACAGCACCATATAGATCAAGTAGTCTTAAATTCAGTTCCGCAGAAATTCCTTCAATTATACTAGGCATGTCACATGGAGGGCTTGGGACCCATTTTCCACTCACAAATGATGAGCTTTATTTGTTTTGACTGCTAATATGTTGTGCGACTTTTATCTTACCAACTTTTATACATGTTCTTGATTGTGTTATTAACTACTGTGTATGTATATTATTTTTTACATCGTCGTTTACACCGTCATTGGACAATTTAAAAAAAGACAGTCTTTTCATCCACGATTTTTTTGAAAACAAGAGGAGTGTCAAAAAAATGTAGAGCAATGAATGTACATTTAAAATTATTGTATTAACTAATTATGTTATGTGTACATCATTCTTTATACTTTGTTATCTGGTAATACATCATTGGATAATTTAAAAAATTAAACAGTTTTCTCTTTAATCGTTTTTTAACAACACGTCAAATATCATGCTTGATTTACACTTGGCGTATATCTAGCATTTTTGTTAACGAACTATGATGTTAAGTCAAAACATATTCATAAAGCAATTTGTACAAACTCATACAAGAGGTTTTGAATCCAGCATATTTCATATTTGAAATATAAAGATTACAAATTGAGTGAAAATGAGAGAAAGAGCATAACCTTATTTGATCATCATTATTTATAAAATATATTTTTCTATTTATTTTTAACCGCATATATAAAATAATATTACACGCAAATAAAAAAATTTCATTATTTTTTAATTATGCATTTCTATCAATTTATTGTTTTAAAATAGTTAAAAATGGGACTCAAATAAGTGCCGTCTTTGCGATTTAATGAATGCCTACCTAAAACCTCAAACCAAAGTTGAAATAGTAGGACTCAAGGGTTGGTCCGTATCAAGTTGGATTCTTGTGCTCGACAACCCATTAAGACGGATTTGCAATCTTTAATTTTTTTTACAATTACCAACATTTCTACTTGTAAATTATTTTATATTTCACAAATATAACTCAATTTTAAATCGCATTAAATTTAAAACAAATTGAAATTAAAAAATAACATTTTGAAATACAAATGTAATATTGGCGAGTTCGTGGACATATCCAGTTCTCAAAATTAAAAGACGATTTATAATTTTATTAGACTGATACGTGTTAGAGAATTTGGGCAATACGAACTATTATTTTCATATTGGTAGCCAATTCACATTATATTAACCTTTTCGTTTAACTAACATCCAACCAATCTCAATTTTTTCAAAACCATGTTGTGTGTGCCCTTTTTCTTTTTATATTTCTTCTTTATTTTTAAGGCAATTTCTCATTTGTTTTGTCCTTTCTCAACAACCAAACAAAAGTTCGTATTTACATACAAAAACGACATCGTAAAGCGTCAGTCTTGCGGATTAGAATCCTCTCTCTCTCTCTCTCTCTCTAAAATTAATACAAAAAATTGAGAATTAAAAAAAAAAAAAAAAACCCTCAAAGCCCAAAGCAATGGGTAAGGTAGCAACAGGAACGGCGATGAAGAGGAAGAAGAGGAAGGGCCGCCCTGCTAAACCCTTAATTACCCCTACAAAATTTAAAAAAAAAAAAAAAACCCTCAAAGCCCAAAGCAATGGGTAAGGTAGCAACAGGAACGGCGATGAAGAGGAAGAAGAGGAAGGGCCGCCCTGCTAAACCCTTAATTACCCCTACAAAACCAAGTAACTACTCCCCTATCCACACCACCAGCCGCCGATCCACTCGCCGGAACCCTAATTTCAACAATTCCAATTCTCCGCAGCCGGAATTCGACGACGACGATGACGAGCGGCAGGAGAAGAAGGTGAAGCTCGTTGTTCGCTTGCCTCAATCGGGTTATGATATTAATCAGAAGCAGAGCCAGAGCCGGCATTCTCGAGATTCGGATTCGGAGGAGGTAGAGGACTCGGATGCCGAGGAAGGAGAGGATCAAGAGGTGTGTGGTAAGAAACGCAAGATCAATGCCGTCGATCACAGATCCAGCGACGATGTATCCAATTCCAACCAGGTTTGTAATTTAGTTTTTTTTTTTTTCGGAAAATTTAAAATGGGGTGTTTAATTTTTATTTTTTGAGGAAAAAATTGAGGTTTCTGTCAAGTACTCAATTATTGGTACTGATTTTGAAATTTTGTATCTAAATGATTTTTCTATTTTGAGAAAATTTGAGGTGGGCCATTTTAATTTTTTTGGGCAAATTTTTGGGGCTTTTCTACTCTTTCCCATAGATGTGAATTGGAGGGGGTTTGAGATTTCGCGCGTAAAAATTAACGTTTATTAATTTTTTTGTTGGGTTTTTGGTTGCTCTGACTTCCAAGATCTGAACTGGGAACATGTGTTTTGACTCAGTCAAGTTTCTTTCAGTGTTTGTTAAACCATAAATAATTATATATTTTTCTATTTTTGCGTTGATATAAATTCTTCTACCTTTTCGAGTTCCTATACATGCATACCTGTAATTTATGCATATATTTCCTTCTATATTTTATTATATCATTAATTGTTTTGTATTTATTTCCTTTAATTATGTAGACTACCTATGGAATGCGATATAAAGCATTCGTTTCTTGACAACTGCTGAGATTTGTCTTTACTTTGATTTGATTATTATTCTTTAGCTAATAGTCAGTTGTATAATTCTTTGCTTGTACTTGTTAACTGCTTTTGGCCAACCCTTTTTACCGTAACTTTATATTGTGGATGGTTATCTTTAACTTGCTTAATTTATTTGCATAACTATTGCGTTCTTACAAATGGGTTCTCGATCATTTTTGTAGGAGAAAAAGGTTCTGAAAACGACAGACACTGAACATGGTTCTTACCGAAACTCTTCTCGATCCTCGGAAAAGAATATTTAGTTGAAAATTTGAAGTAAAGTTCGGTATTGTGTTCTAATCTAATTGTGGCTAATTCATTTAATTTTTGTGGACAGGGTCACCTCAGGGGTTTGGTCCCACGGTACCTTTGCCAGACAAAAAGTTGGTGTTGTTCATTCTTGACAGACTTCAAAAGTACGTGTTTTTTTGTTTCTCTTTTAGCTTTCTAGAAATCGATGTTTCTTGAGCACTGTTCAATTTTGATATTTTGATGGCTTATCATTATTGGTATCTTGAAATATAAATGCAGGAAGGACACTCATGGGGTATTCTCTGAGCCTGTGGATCCCGATGAGGTACTTTTCTGGAAATGACATGCTGATTTCTGACAGAATTTTATTATTGTTTTAATTATTGATTTATAGTTTAATTGTTTCTCTGCAGCTACCTGATTATCATGAGATAATAGAGCACCCTATGGATTTTGGGACTCTGAGGAAAAAGCTTGATGGTGGAGCGTATAAGAACTTGGAAGAATTGGAGGTTGGTATTGGATTGCCTGCGCTTAGAATTTTTGTTTTTGTTATGTAAATTTATCACTTTTTCTGAACTTTGTTTGGTAATGAAGATTGCATATTCTATCGAGCAAATTCTCTTGAGATGTGGGATCGTATGCTTAGCAGCACTGGACAGTCGATTGTAGAATTAGCATAGCATTCTCTTCTTTTATTCATTAATCTACTTTTATGTGAACCTAGTAGTTTACTTCTTTCTTCCAATTTGGTTTACCGTGCTAATTTTATCTTTACTCATCTTCTGTGATTTTTTGATCCTCATTATTATTATCCGAGCTTTCTTTTGTCCTACAACATCGATATGAATCTCTTGAATCTGTTTGGTTAAATGACAAAAGAATCATTACGATTCTTCTTGGTTGAAGAAGATGGAGATATTTTTTATGCTTTTCTTTAATTAGATGGGGTTAGTGGTTGAGTGTGATTATTTGCATTGCTTCTGACTTGCACTGGATGTCCATGCACTAGCCGATAATGATAGCCTGTTTGATGAACTTATTTTTTTCCTATGTTTTTAGCTCTTTAGCCACTTATGGTAGGATAAAAAGTTGGAAGGAAAAGTACAGCCCAAGAATATAAAAGTTTTCATTAGGATGGATATCCACAGCATGTGCTTGTGTTACTTCACGGTGATGTCCATTTAGTGTACTAGAAAATGCTGTTTACTTTGGATTCATCTTAATTCAGTTTGTGACTTTCTTCACCCTTTAGATTATTTTAGTAGTTATCTATATAATGCATTCTTGCACGAATAATCCATCAAATAATCCCGTACTATTAGCTGTCCTGGATGGAATTCGGATTGTACAAGGCAAATTCCTAATTCTTGTTTCGTTTCAGATCTCAATTGTACCCTTGGACCTTCATCTGAAGCATTTTCTGTTTATGACTTTCTTGTCTATTTTGTCAATCTCGATGTCATGAAATACTGAAGTAGAATAAATGCTGACCTGTCCCACCACTGTGTTTTCAGGCCGATGTGCTTTTGATATGTTCAAATGCAATGCAGTATAATGCTCCAGATACAATCTACTTTCGCCAGGTTTGTCCACGTCATCTTATGCTCTATTTATATTATGTCCTGCTTTCTATCTAATATTGCATTATACTAGGCAAGGGCTATACGTGAGCTTGCAAAGAGAGACTTTGAAAATCTGAAGCATGAAGGTGATGATGGTGAACCACAACCTAAGATTGTGCGGAGAGGGAGACCCCCAAGTAAGAACCAGAAGAAGTCCATTGAAACTTCCCCTGTGGATCATGTTGGTCCTGAGATGTCCTCAGGTGCAACTCTTGCTAGTGGAGAAGATAAAGGAACAGGGTCTAATTCTTACAATCTAAGAAAGGGGCCTATGTTTTACAAGTTTCGATCTACAGATCCATTTGTGTCATCCTACCGCCCAAGACATGGTGAAAATTACTCAGAGTGGTTGGTTGATTGGAATGATGAATTTCCAGGTACGTACTTACAGAGCTTGTGCTACTGACCTGAGCTCCGTGTTTTCTGATTTTTATGGTGGAGTTGATCCTTTTCTATTCTATTTTACAGCATCCATTCTAAAGGCTGATATGAAATATGGAAAGAAACAGTTTACAATCGATGAGAACAGGCGTGACACGTACAGGCAATTTCATCCTCTGACTTCTGACAATGAGCCATCTGTTTTCTCTAATTCTGTTGGAGATATGAAGCGGTTGATGCCGGTATGTATTTTGATAAACCTTCTTTCAGTGCTAGTGTTATTGCTTCCCTTTTGGTGTCCCCCCAGCTATTACTGTTTCTGTGATGAACTCTTTGTCGACAACTGACTTTTTGAACTTACAGGTTGGTCTTCACTTTGAGCCACTTGCTTATGCCCGAAGCCTGGCTAGGTTTGCTGCAAATCTTGGGCCTGTAGCCTGGAAAGTTGCTTCAAAAAAAATAGAGTCCGTGTTACCTGCCGGAGTAAAATTTGGTCCTGGTTGGGTGGGACAATATGAAGCACCTTCACAGCCATTGTCTTTTTCAACTAACCAGCAAAAAATGTCGAATAATCCAGCAGGTGATTGCCATTCAAGCAGAATGTTGATGTCTTCGAATTCTGATTTAAAACCTGCAGTTGCAGACGTGCCTTGTGACGAGATGGTGGAAGCCGTTAAGACACTGGACAGCAAGAATGAGGTATCTGCAACGGGTGAAGTTTCTTTGAGAAAACAGTTCCAGGCTCCGTGGAAGTCTATTGATCAGGGACACAGAAATGGTTTTAGTGGTTTGTTTGGATATGATTTATCTGGGACTTCAAGAGGATCTATACCTGGACAGTCTGGGAGGGACGATGTCCCTGGATCCTCTCAGACACTTGAAATGGTATCCCGAAACAAATTATCAATGACTCAGCCATCAGCTTCAAATAGTGCTGTTCTCGAGGAAGCCAAGTTGCCCGAAAATTGGAGTACATTACAACCTGGATATGTCCTCAACTCTAAAGCTGAACCCAATGCCAGGAACTCTAGCACGTCGTCTTGGCAAACATTGTCAATGCAACAAAGACCCCCCCTTCCGATTCCACCTGACCTGAATGTAAGAGTTCAGGGAGGTTCGCCGAGTTCTAGCTTACAGATAGGTTCACCCCATCAACCAGATTTGGCTTTACAGCTCTGAGTATTGATTTTCAATATTGAAGAAGGCTGCAGCTCCTCCTTGGTATTGGCAGAATGGATGTATACTATTTGGGGCTGCAGATCAATAGTGTAGGAGACAGCATGTATAGATGATGTATCTAATTTTTTAGTCCAAAGTCCCAAATTCTAAAAGAATTTTTACTCTTAAAACATTTAAACTTCTGATTAATGAGACAAACTATTTATCTATTTATGATGTTAAAAAGTTGTAAGAGTTTATATTTTCTATTGTCCCTTTCAACTCCAATTATTGGGTTTTTTTTGCCCTTTTTTATGTATTATTTTGTAAATTACTCTTGTTTTATAATCGGATTCTTTGTTAAAAAGCTTAGTTAAACAGTGAGTTTGGTTAAAACAACCCATCCCAATGTTTCTTGGCCAAATGGCTTTCAATTATTAAAAACAATAAATAAACAATATGAAATATCCAAAATGCCCTCACCATGAAAAATACCCAAACACCCCCCTCAATCCAAGTTATTCCTCAATCCACCTTTCCTTTCATTTACAATCTTCCGACTAAAAAAAAAATTCTTCAATCCGTCTTCAAAACACATCGACTTCTCCCTGTGATTGCTACCTAAAATCTTGTTATTTATCATATTCTTCAC
>CAIGRF010393246.1:0-25379 GCA_903798235.1 Fraxinus ornus | reverse complement strand
TTTATTTTTTATTAATGGTCAAAGGCCATTTCACCAATTTCTTTGTCTAGTTAGGCTAAATGGCCAAATTCCCCTTTTATAATTGTGGGAAAAAGAGTTTTAATTTCCACTTTGTTCCTTATTCGAGTATCCATTATTGAACTATGTTTTAACCCTTGTTTGGAGGGGATTAAAATTAATTTTTTAATAGATTTTTACGAAAGTTGATGGTGTGAGGTTGAAAAGTTGTAAGATCCATGAAATATATAGTTAGAATTGATCGTTGATTTCAACTTAGATTAAAATTTGAATTTTAATCAATACCAAACAAAGGTTTAATATTTTTAACCGATCAAAAACGATTTTAATGTTTTTCTATGGACTTCGAAGGGAATTCATTAAAAAAATTGATAAAAATTTAAGTCAAAGTTAATAATTAATTATAATCGTCCGATTTATGAAATATCATCAAAATTTACTAATAATATGATTTATGGCTAAATAAGACGGGTTAATGTTAAGACAATGCTAAGGTGAAAAGAATGTTGATATTAGCGTCAAAATAGAGAGACTGATTTGAAATGCATAGATATAGAGCTTGTTTGGTAGAGATTAAAATCAGATTAAAATTCAAAAACGAACGGTTATTGTTGATTTTATTAGACGGATGGATCCAATAACGACCATATTTTCAATTTTAAAAGATATCGAGCCAAAGATGTAATCTAACAAGTCCCTGCTCACCAAAAGGTGTAAATTTCGATCTGGGATTAAAAATGACCTCCGGCTGCAGCAACGATAATCGAAGTGCTTTTATTGCCTTTCTTCTCCACCCCACACTACATGCAGTCCCCCACACAGAAAATATAGCTAAATTTTTGTTATTGCAGAAGAATTCCAAGAAAGTGAGAAGGTTATAAGTAATTGCCGTTAAAGGTGGCGCTAAAAAAGGTGACTGTAAGAAAACGTTGAACTAAAAATAGGAAAAAGCTGACTGTTTATTTATTCGATGGTTATGGAAAAAAACCACCTGAAATTGAGGGCTTTTGTTTGATATTTGTTTGTTGAATTTCCATTTTTGGATGTATGTGTAAAGACATTTTTTTAGCTTTATAAATTATGCATAAATTCTTTGATTGTCTTTTGTTCTGAGTTTTCGTGGTGATTTTTGTTTTCGTATAGATATTTTAAAGAGGTGATTCTTATAGGGCTGGGGGGTTAGGGTTAAGGCCTTGTCTGTCTCATAAGGGGAGGGAATATGTAATTGTTCTCTCTCCTATTTGTTGTTTTCTTATGCTTTTTTTAAATGCTGGCTTGATTTATGTAATAATTATGTAATTTCATTTGTATAATTGAGGCGCTTTTGCTGGGGGTTTCTCTCTGTCAATTCTTCTGTGATTTGAGGGTTCAATTTTGTTGGGGAATAAAATATAAAGATACCAAGAAAAGAGTAAAAGGAGATGAGTTGCTTTTCTTGTATGACCCCTCGACTTAAGAATGAGAGGGATTACGATGAAGATATGACCCCTAAATCCATTGGTTCTTCAGGTTCATTTTTCTGTCTCAGTTTATTTATTTGTACAGAATTAGTTTTTGAATAATTGTTCTTCTACAATGTGCTTAATTATTTTATGTATATTTATGTTTGTTTTGTTACTATCAATTCATGCTTGGATATGCAGTTGGTGCGATGGCAATTATGGAAAGTCAAATTTTAGTGACAATATAAGATGATAAATAGCTTAAAAGTTTGACATATGATGAAATTGTAATATGGCATTTTGAATCTTTGTTGAATCAATTTGTGTAGAGACTGGGACAAAGGGAAATTCTGTGGGAGCAAGAGGCACAGATAACAATGGCAAACAGGGCAACGTGGCTCGTACCTTCACATTCAAGGAACTTGCAATGGCGACCCAAAATTTTAGAGAATCCAATTTAATCGGGGAAGGCGGTTTTGGAAGTGTTTACAAGGGCTGCCTAGATTCTGACATGGCAAGTTCTGTTTTACAATATAACTTTAATTTCTATTTATATACGCATTCAAAATAATGAAACTTCCCTGTTTGTCAATTAGAAACATTAAAAGATTAATGGTGTTTGAATCGTCAAATCAAGATTTGGAGTTCAATAGTGGGAAGTTTGGAATTTAGCTTAAACTGATGTGATTACTCTTCAATAACTGCTGATCGCTTGATATTCATGATAGGTTGTTGCTGTCAAACAACTTAATCTCCAAGGCCTTCAGGGGAATCAAGAATTTATCGTGGAGGTTTTGATGTTAAGTCTACTGCACCATCCCAACCTAGTTAACTTGATTGGATATTGTGCTCATGGAGACCAGAGACTTTTGGTGTATGAGTACATGCCACTGGGGAGCCTGGAGTATCATCTTTTCGGTAATCCTTGATTACTTTTGTGCATCCCTTTTGGAGTCCGAATTCTCTTTGTTGGTTTTCACTCTTCTCATGTAGTGCTCCAGTTAATTCTGATCTTATGGCAACTTGGTGACTGTATTTTCTTTTCCTGGCATGAGTCGCATGTTACTAAAGTGCTACAATAAAAATATTCCCACCACTTTATTGCTTCATTTGGCAACATGACCCTTTAGAGGATATACCAGATTTAACAACTCTGTTTGTAGGGTTAATCATGTGGCTATTAATTTTCAGTCAATGTTTCCGCCAGGCCACTGATTTGAATTTCTGGACTTGGCATAAAAAGAAGTTGCTGAATGATTTAAGCCTGTTGTTCTATTCTATATGCTGCTGTTGGAAAACTTGGGCCCCGCTTAGGAAATAAAAACCTACATATGAGGAAAAACTCAAATTGTGAATCAAGAAAGTCATATAATGTAATTTTTATTCTTTTTAATGTGGGTCGTCTTTCAGATATAAGCATTATCATAATTTTGTAGAACATATGCTCAGTAAAAGGCATGTTTTATTTTGTCATCAGATTTAGAACCTGGTCAGAAGCCATTAAGTTGGAGCACAAGGCTGAAGATTGCTGTAGATGCAGCTCACGGCCTTCAATATCTTCACTGCAAAGCAAATCCACCAGTCATTTATCGTGATCTGAAATCTTCAAACATATTGTTGGACAACGACTTCAATGCCAGGCTGTCGGATTTTGGACTCGCTAAACTAGGACCTGTTGGTGAGAACACTCATGTTTCGACTCGAGTGATGGGAACTTATGGATACTGTGCCCCTGAATATGCCATGAGTGGTAAACTGACTCTGAAATCAGACATATATAGCTTTGGCGTGGTTCTGTTGGAACTGATTACTGGACGCAAGGTTATTGACTGCACCAAAAAGCCAGGAGAGCAGAATCTGATTGTGTGGGTGAGTTTATATTCTTTAACATAAAAACTCCGTATGAAATTGGACTTACAAGAACTTCTTCAGTTCTTGATTCTATGGCCATAGTTTAAGCAGGATACCCTGCATTTTTTCCAATCATCTGGATCCCATTCCTTTCGCACCTGTGTTATTTTGTCTCTATGATGCATGGACTAGGACAGATTGTGTCCGAAACTTGTTAAGTTTTATCTTGTTGGATACAAATACTCTTTGGACATGCCCTTGTCCCCCTTTTTTTTTTTACATATTTTTAAAATTACCTTTTATAACGTATGAATTTAAAATTTAAAATAATTCAAATTAACATGTCCCTGACGTGTCCGTAACCTTTTTCCAAAAATCACGTCAGTCTGTCCATGTCTTGCAACTTAGTTTTATCTTTGAACTCCATATGAAATATTGTTTTGGAGGACTTACAAGAACTTTTTCAATTCTTGGTTCTAGTAGCCATAATTTAAGCTGGATATTCTGCAACCTTGTTGTTTAATCTTTAATCTATGGTACACTTCCTTATCCAACTTCAAGGGTTCTGGTATCACAAAATTGAAATGTCTTCTGCTTGGAGCCTTTCCATTTGAATTAACTTTTCTTCTCAGTAACAATGAAGTTAGGCTAATAAAACATGTAAATTTTACCAGTCCCAATGTGGGAGGAGAGGTATCACTCACTGATCTCAGATAACTTAAATTGGATGACTTCATATTTTTATTGTTCTAAGAGACTGTTTTACTAGAAATGTGATGGATATCCAGATGGCATAATTGTCCAACAATGGGTTCTGCTCAGTTTCTATCTTCACATGATATGGCTTTGATTCTGAAAGTGAACATGTTATTTTCTTGCAGTCCCGTCCTTTTCTAAAAGACCACAAGAAGTTTGGCCAGATGGCAGACCCACTATTAGAGGGGCGCTTCTCCGTCCGAAGTCTGCATCATGGAGTTGCAATTACTGCAATGTGTCTTCAGGAACAAGCAAGTTTCCGTCCTGCCATCAATGATATTGTTACAGCACTTGAATACCTAGCTTCTCAAACGGGTAGCTCTGATCATCATCAAGTTGGATCTTTAAATCAGACATCATCACCACCATTAAGAAGACGAGACCTCAAAAATGCTTCGTTTAATGATTTAACCTCAAGCTTCTAGACAAAGTTGCAACTGTTAAGGATGGATTCATTTTATGGTGGAACCAAATGGAACTTGGTTTTGGGATGATTACTATTGTAAGAAGGCAATGGAACAATCAATTTTTTCACCTCTTATAGAACGAGGTAAGCAGACCACATGCATGCATAAATGATTCTCAATTTTTTCAGTGTGTGAGAAAAGATTTGAAGAGTTTCTAATTTGTTATCGGTGCTACATCTTCCTAGCTCAAAAGTTACTCTGGAGCTTATCATCTTTGTATCTATGTGACTCTAAATAATTATTAAAACTGTGATTGTCCATTAGTAAAAATCTACTGCTAGCATCATTTTTTATTTTCGGGTGGGGTGGAGTTGGGTGTGGGGGTTGAATTTTTGTTTTTCCTTTGCGAGAAAGTTGATAAGCCTCCAATCTAGTACACTTAATCTAGAAGGACCAAGAAGAATTGAGGAGTTGGCAGCAACATGATTCTGTTAACATGGCAGGCTAATGTGGACAGATTAGTTACAGGAGGGCTATAAATATTAGAGGGAACGGGAAGGACTGAGGCAGGCAAAAATTAGTGAGTAGGAGTATGGAATAGGAGAGTAGTAGCCCTCTCAAAAGGCTATTTGTTACTTCTTTCATTGCTGTATTCTCTTTTAATTACATCAATATACGTTGGCCCTTGATTCTCATAGTAATACTTCCTATTTACAGTTGGATTCTTATCAAAAGTCTACATGTTCGTTTGGTCAGTTCATGAGTAGATATAGCCAGGCATTATGTTTTCAATTTCTTTTCTTGATCGTCGTGACTGATTCTTTAAACTTGGCACATGGAGGATGCTTTACATTATTATGTTTTCTGCTCTATTTTTCTGTTCGTCTTATTTAGAAGATCATACGAGATTCATGACCATAATGCATTGACACCCTACTTTAATTTATATCAAAAGGAAACTGAGTGGCTTGATAATTATCATACTTACTACAAACTTATTGTGTCAGGATGGAGGCAGAGAGGATATGAACCTGTGGATGGGTTCCTGGTCCTTTGTTCTATGCAATCTTGACAATGCTGCTGCATCTCTAGACTGTTACATTTACATTTGATTTTGTCATGCCTCATTTTGTTGAAATTCCTTTATCAGAGCAAGTTGTACCAAACAAGAACAGATTTGTAGAAAATCTCCTTTATTAATTGTATTGAATAGCGTATATGACTTGCGGGTCCCATATTTGCACATTGAATGTAACACATGCTCAAATATTTTGAAATTGAAGTATCTATAGACTCATTATATGTTTATCTATGGATTGGATGTTTGCATTTGCTAATAGCCTAACACATTTGTGGATAGTGGTGCAGTTAAATCCTGCTGGTTTGGGAGTGATGCATTAGCTAATTCAAGTGTCTATGCCTCTGAGAGTGTTCGCAGGGAAGTGTAGTGAATAGTGATGCAGTTAATTCCCACTGGTTTGGATAACTAAGGAAATGCTTTTACATACTTTTCTCTCTCAAAGTAATTGTAATCCAGGATTACTATATTATATTTTTGTTTTTCAATTTCAAAGCTATTTCTACTTTCAACAAATATTTAAGTGTCCCCATTCATCATCCAGATTCCATCTACATCATATGGGACAACCCATTTGTTGCAAGCTATCTGGTGTCTCATGGTCATTTCACATCGCCTCATGAAGGATAATGCATTGTCCTTCTTAGTTGTCTTGCTCAAACCATTTTGATTATCTTCTTCAATGCACAGTAGTGCACTATGTGTGACTGACTTGCTAGCTTCTGCAAAATTCTTGTTCAAACAATTCCCAGTAGCATCATCCAATGCATGGAGTACAAAACTATGACTTCTGATCCTTCTTCACACAATTGTATTGCTCGCTGACATAGATCCTTGTATCGCTGCAGCCTTGATCGCACATCTTCTGACGCCTCTCCCATTGAGTATCAGCTCTTTGCATCTTTTGTTCATAATATATTGTGATGGAATTCTAGAACTGCCACAGATTTGAAGAACAATAGTAGCATGTCTGCAAAGGTAAACTTTATGATGTACGACGTGAACATAAATAATAATAAAAAGGTCTTATTCGAAACATACGAACGGGTGTTGATCGAATTTTTCTCGAACAGACGTGAGAAGTAATGGAATCTACCAGATAACAGAAAATTGAATTATTATTAATCAGAAACGGTAGTAGGGTTTTCAAATCCTTAACACATATTTAAAGAGTCAAAAACGAATCTTTCTCTTCTAATGGTTCCACACCACTTTAGATTCAAATAAATGGCATATGACACTTTTGGTTTAGGTTCATTCACCACGACACTAAATTCTTTATTTCTTTCAAAATTTTAAACTTTAAAGATCTCGTCCCTCTCTGTTACGAATATTAATGATATAGGATGGCATCAATAATTGATCTACGATGGGCACAAGGTGAGGACTGCTTGATAGGCACTCTACGTAGAACACCTCATGTTAGACTGACTACCACCATGAGGCCCTCTACTTTCACATGGGCTGTCTACCACTACAGGCCGCCTACAACCACGAGGCCATCGGCTACTATGAGATACTCTACGTTCACATGGGCCGTCTACCACCACGAGACATCGACTACTACAAGGCACTTTACGTGCACATGGGCCGTCTACCACTACAAGCCGCCTACCACCACAAGGCCGTCGACTACTTCGAGGCACTCTACGTTCACATTGATCGTCTACCACTACAGACCGTCTGCCACTATGAGGCCAACACCACACTTAACCCCAAAAATGGCCATGAATCAGTCAAGAATCGCTCAACGGAAATCGTGAATACAACTAATTGCTGAAGAAGTGGGGATCATCCCTTCAGAACGTGGGGGAAGTGGGAGGAATTACGTGGGACATGTGGCACCAATAATCGCTAAACAAGTACATTACATCAGGTGCCTATAAATACCCATAAGATAAGAAATGTATGGATAAACGAACCAAACTATTTGAATATCAATTACATTTCCTATTTTCCTAAACCATCTATTGATTCGCACGCCCGAGGTACAACGGGGGAGGAAGCCCCAACCTCATTTTGCAGGTAGCGTTTGTCTATCGGAGCAGCGAGAACACCTTATACTTCAAGGAGAACGCGGAGGTCAATCTTGTTACAATTTCATTGGCGCCGTCTGTAGGAAACCACTGAACAAAAAAGCTATGTCAAGGAGACGAACTAGGAGTGAAACCCGCATGATCGGGAATACGACAGAGACGGAGTCGAAATCTGTTGCAAGGGGTCCGACCTGCCACTGCCGTTGAAATACGTGACATAGAGCCAATTCAGTGTCCTCGAAACTCAATTGGCAGCCGTGATGACCCTCTTGCAGAGTCAAACGCAGAAATCCATAGCCAAACCATAGAACCCACCGGAGGCCGTACTCGAGAAACTACTCTAAGTGGCGCAAACGGTTATCCCCGTATGTTACTCAGCCAATAGTAGGAGTTTTGGGGGCTATAGGGTTGCAGTTCCCCAAATTCCCCGACCCATAATAGACTTGGAGAGAAAAATGGAGAAGATGATGGCCCAAAAGATAGATGATGCATTAACCAAGAGAAAGGACAGTTGCACGCAAATGGTTTTGGAAGAAGATCATTTTACACCTGAAATCATGGCGGTTCCCTTACCAAAAGGCTTCAAACAGCCGATGATAGAAGCATACGATGGAGTTACATATCCGCTTGATCACTTGTGGACCTTTGTTGATTTAATGAGGCTCTATGCATCCCCAGACGCAGTTATGTGCCGGTCTTTTACCCCGACACTCAGGAGAGAGGCTAGAGACTGGGTGGCCACCTTGGCACCCCGGTCTATAAATAATTTTGATGAGCTCTCCAAGAGTTTTGTGGTGTACTTCATAAGTAGCAAAAGGAAGTGGAAGACAGCCATTGGATTGATGCAAGTTGTACAAGAGAAAAATGAATCTTTGCAGGAGTACTTGGCTAGGTTCAGTCGGGTGACACTTGGCATAAAAGACCTTCAATTGTCTTCAGTGGTAACAACGNGAACTGGGCCTTTAAGATGTCACTCTCCAAAAACCCCCAGAATCGATGCTTGGCCTGTTGAAAAAGGGTGACAAATACGTTGATGCAGAGGAAGCTAAGAAAGTCACTAGAAATCTCAGAGAGGGATGGGAGGCAGAAAGTCACAAGCGAAAGTCAAGTGATGAGCGAAAACTTACTGATAAAGGCAAGCCGAGAAATGAGCGCATGGGCAAGGGATACATTCCAGATTGGTCCATCAGACATAGGCAAAAGGAGATCAAGGCCTTCACACCTTTAAATACTCCGCGGACAAAGATATTGATGGAGGTTCGAGATATGAAAGAGCTCAATTGGTCGAGACCAATGACAGCATCAACCAGCAAGAGGGACAAGAGCAAGTATTGCCATTTCCATAAAGACCACGAGCACGACGCAGAAGAGTGTATCCATTTGAAGGAGGAGATCTAGTGCCTCTTAAAGCGGGGTTTCTTAACTAAGTATGTGAGGAATGATCGAGGCAAGCAATAGGTTGATGACCGCCCAGGGCCAGTGTAATAAATGTGATTATTGGAGGGATCGCAACAGAGGGGAGATTCGAACTCAGCTAGAAAGAGTTATGCATACACGGTTGGGGTCTACTCCATTCAGAAGAATTCAGTCAAAGCATCACTTTTGGTGAGGAAGATTTAATCGGCGTGGTAACCTCCCACAATGATGCCTTGGTGATCGTCGATGACATAGTGGATTACGATGTCAAGAAGGTGTTGGTTGATGGCGGTAGCGTAGCGAACGTTCTCACTTGGGAAGCATTTGTGTGATTGAGAATCTCTTTGGAAAGATTGAAAGCAGTATCCACCCCCCTCTAGGGATTTGGATGGGCCACTGTAATACCGAGGGAGCTGTGGAACTTCCAGTGACATTGGGAACATACCCTGCAAGCGTGGTGATCTTGACGAACTTTTTAATTGTCAAGACCCCCATAGCATATAATGCAATCTACGGTCGACCCTGCTGAATTCTGCTAGGGCTATTCCTTTCACTTACCACCAAGTGATGAAATTCCCAACCAGTCGTGGTGTGGGGTGTGTGAGGGGCGATCAATAATCTTCGGGTAAGTGTTATGTTGACAGTATACGGACTAAGAGAACTCCACCAGTTATGATGTTGGACCTTGAGCCTCCAAGGGGACGGATCGAGCCTCTCGATACTACTGAAAAAATTTCGATGGTAGAAAGGTGTGAATTTAGCATTAGGGTAGACTTGAAGCCATAGGAAAGAAAAGAATTGGTGAAGTGTCTGTCTAGTCCTTCAAAATGTCACTCTCCAAAAACCCTCCGGAGTCGATGCACGATCTGTTGAAGAAGGGTGACAAATATGTCGACGCAGATGAAGCAGAGAAGGTCACGAAAAATCTTAGAGATGGATGGGAGGCAGAAAGTCACAAGCGAAAGTCAAGTGATGAGCGAAAACTTACTGATAAAGGCAAGCCGAGAAATGAGCGCATGAGCAAGGGATACATTCCAAATTGGTCCATCAGACATAGGCAAAAGGAGATCAAGGCCTTCACACCTTTAAATACTCCGCGGACAAAGATATTGATGGAGGTTCGAGATATGAAAGAGCTCGACTGGTCGAGACCAATGACAGCATCAGCCAACAAGAGGGACAAGAGCAAGTATTGCCATTTCCATAAAGACCACGGGCACGACGTAGAAGAGTGTATCCATTTGAAGGAGGAGATCGAGTGCCTCTTAAAACGGGGTTTCTTAACTTAGTATGTGAGGAATGATCGAGGCAAGCAATAGGTTGATGACCACCCAGGGCCAGTGTAATAAATGTGATTATTGGAGGGATCGCAGCAGAGGGGGGATTCGAACTCAGCTAGAAAGAGTTATGCACACACGGTTGGGGTCTACTCCATTCAGAAGAATTCAGTCAAAGTATCACTTTTGGTGAGGAAGATTTAATCGGCGTGGTAACCTCCCACGATGATGCCTTGGTGATCGTCGATGACATAGTGGATTGCGATGTCAAGAAGGTGTTGGTTGATGGTGGTAAGCGTAGCGAACGTTCTCACTTGGGAAGCATTTGTGTGATTGAGAATCTCTTTGGAAAGATTGAAAGCAGTATCCACCCCCTTCTAGGGATTTGGATGGGCCACTGTAATACCAGAGGGAGATGTGGAACTTCCAGTGACATTAGGAACATACCCTGCAAGCGTGGTGATCTTGACGAACTTTTTGATTGTCAAGACCCCCATAGCATATAATACAATCTACGGTCGACCCTGCTGAATTCTGCTAGGGCTATTCCTTCCACTTACCACCAAGTGATGAAATTTCCAACCAGTCGTGGTGTGGGGTGTGTGAGGGGCGATCAATAATCTTCTGGTAAGTGTTATGTTGACAGTATACGGACTAAGAGATCTCCACCAGTTATGATGTTGGACCTTGAGCCTCCAAGGGGACGGATCGAGCCTCTCGATACTACTGAAAAAAATTTGATGGCAGAAAGGCGTGAATTTAGCATTAGGGTAGACTTGAAGCCAGAGGAAAGAGAACATAACCACTTCACAGACAGATCGTATTTGGACATCTTTGTATGGTGCCCGAAAAATATAAAAGGGATCGATCCATCTGTTGCACAACACCGTTTTGGTGTTTCATTGGGAGCTAATTCGATAAGACAGAAGAAAAGAAACCTTGCCCAGAGCGACAGGCTGCGGTGAAAGTCGAAGTCGAGAAGCTACTGCAGGCGGGGTTCATTAAGGAGGTGCAATATCCCGAATGGTTGGCAATTGTCGTCCTTGTGAAAAAATCAAATGGAAAATGGCGTATGTATGCAGATTACATCGGTCTGAATGAGGTGTGTCCGAAAGACTCGTACCCGCTACACAGAATAGATCACTTGTTGGATACCACATGTCACGAACGGTTAAGTTTTCTGGATGCCTTTTCTGGGTATCATTAGATCTCCATGGCCGTCGGACCAGGAGAAAACCTCTTTCATAATTAATGATAGGACATACTACTATACGGCTACGTCGTTTGGTTTGAAGAACGTCGGGGCGACTTATCAGAGAATGGTGAATAAGATCTTCAGAGACCGGATTATGAGTGTAATTTAAGCATATGTAGATGACCTGGTCGTCAAGAGTATGAAGGCCAACAACCATATGGATGACTTATAGAAAGTGTTTGACATCCCTCGACAAAATAAATTGAAATTCAATCCAGAGAAGTGTGTTTTTGGAACAGTGGGTGGAAAGTTCTTAGGTTCTATGATAACATAGAGAGGTATCGAAGTAGACCCGGATAAGATTTGAGGTATTCTAGAAATGATGAGTCCTGAGAGTATGAAGGAAGTCTAAAGGCTAACGATCGGGTAGTGACGTTAAATTGTTTCATGAGTCGAATAGCAGATAAGTGCCACCACTTCTTCAAGGCGATAGGGGTTTCTACCAACTTTGAAGCAGTCACCGATCTTGACTTGATCGTGCACATGGGATGTGCTGAGTTTATATTTAGTAGTATCAAAGCATGCAGTTAGTGCAGTACTGGTGAAGGACCTTTCAAAGGTGCGAAGTCGGTTTATTACGTCTGCCAGGTGTTGAGGGGTGCAAAAACACGCTATAGCCTTGCAGAGCAGTTGGTGTTTGCATTGATTGTTGCAATTAGAAAGTTGAGGTCGTACTTCCAGTCTCATATAGTATAAGTCATGACGGATCAGCCCGTCAAGCAGATTTTGCATCGACCTGAAACTTTGGGGAGGATCCTGAAGTGGGCAATCAAGTTGAGTGAATTTGATATTGAATTTAAGCCAAGAAAGGCCATCAAGGCACAAGCATTGACAAATTTTATCGCGGAGCTTACTTTTCTACCTGACTACCCTTCACAATAGGAAGCGATTTGAAAAACCTTTGTGGATGGATCCTCGCATGGAAAGGGGTCTGGAGCAGACATCATTATGATAGGGTTGAAGTCTAAAGAGTTGGAGTATTCATTGTGCTTTGAGTTTCCGACAATGAATAATGATGCCGAATTTGAGGCAGATATCATGGGCTTGAGCTGGCAGCCTGACTTAGGGTGTCATCAATAGAAGTTTATAGTGATTCTCAGTTGATCGTTGGACAAGTTATAAGTGGATTCAAAGCAAGGCATGGGAAGATGATAGCCTACCTGATGAAGGTTAGGGACCTACAAAGAGGATTTGTAAGTTTCAAAATAACTAAGGTCCTTCGCAGAGACAACGAGCTGGCTGACACTTTGTCTAAGCTAGCATTGGCAAATCCGATGAACCTGTTTAGCACAACAAATGTACAAATCCTGCGACAGCCGATCATTTAGCACATAGTGGACATAGCGGGTATAAAGCATGAGAAAAGCTGGTTGGACCCACTGATAGACTACCTTACGGAGAATAGATTGCCAGATGATGTATCTGAGGCGAGAAGACTAAAAGTTTGGGCAGCCTCGTTCACAATAATAATGGACAGCTCTACAAACGAGGATTCACCATGCCATACTTGAAGTGCTTGCGCTCAACCGATGATCATGAGGTGTTACTCGAGATACATGCGAGAATTTGTGGCAATCATCAAGGGACGACTACCTTCACCTTTAAAGCTCTGCGATAGGGATACTACTGGCCCACGATGAAAGAGGATGCAGAAGAGTTGGTAAGAAAATGTGATGCATGTCAGCGTTATGGAAATTTGATTCATGTTCTCGTCGAGCAATAGTCAGCCATTTTCGGGGTAAATGTTTTTCTAGTGAGGGATGGATATTCTGGGGCCTTTGCAGAAAATTCTTGCTGGTAGCTATTGATTATTTCTTAAAGTGGGTCGAGGCGGAGCCTTTGGCTACTATCATAATGACAAAAGTATAGAGCTTCATTTAGAAGAATATTATATGCAGATTCTGCATACCGAGAGTCTCATCACTGAAAATGGTGGACAACTTAACAATCATGGCTTCAAGGCCTTCTATTCAAGTTATCACATAGATCACTGACTCACTTATGTTGCTCACCCTCAGTCTAATGGGCAGGTGGAAGTAACAAATCGAGCGATTTTATGGGATTTGAAGAGAGACTGGAGAAGGAGAAGGGGCTTTGGGCAGATAAATTACCTAATGTGTTGTGGGCATATCACACGATCTCGTGAGAACCAACAGGAGAAACGGCCTTCAAGTTATCCTTCGGAATGGAGGCCATTGTTCCCGTAGAAGTAAAAAAGACTAACAGGATGTAAGTCAAGCGACTCGACATCTCGACCACCAGTGCAGAGCTCGACCTACTTGACGGGGTGAGGGAGAGAGCGGCTATGAGGATGACAGCCCATAAGCAGAGGGCTGCTGGACACTTCAATCGAAGGGTGAAACCAAGAGCATTTCAGCCAGAGGATCTCGTACTAACGGAAGTAGCGGTAGCATGGCACCCTCCGTCAAAGCTAGAGCCAAATTGGGAAGGACCATACAAGGTGATTCGCAGCCTTGGATAGGAGCTTATAGCCTAAAGGACTTGAAAGGAAAACTACTGTGCATGCCGTGGAACACCGACAATCTCAAGAAGTATTATCAGTAGACCAACATGCAGGGATTTTGAAATCACATGATGTTTTTTTTGTAAATGTAGTAGCTAGGATGTTCAACTGGTTTCTGTAATGTAATGCCCGCTATAGGGCACTCCATTGAAATTATTTAATGAGAAGCCTAGATGAAGGCATATGATGAGGGTGTTAAGGAAGGACCAGCCTAGTTGGGACGTCCCGATGCGCCTACTGAGTCCCCAAATTCAGGTAAGTTAAATTTCATTACGAGATCTTGATTTGTAATTGGTTAGAAAGAAGGCACGAATTTCCTTTAATGCATCGAAATCTTTCAACACATAGCAGAGAGCAAGAAAGCCAAGAAATGGCTAGCTCAAAATCGCTCTAAGGGCTGGTGGTGAGTTTACTAAACTAGAAAATGGTTAAAGCTCGAAATCACCACCCTATATTCAACTATTCAAAGATCACTCGACACATAGCAGTAAGCAACAAAACCAAAAAGTTGGCTAGCTCAAAATCGCTCTACTAGCTGGGGGTGAGTTTTCAAAACCAAAAAATGGTTAAAGCTCGAAATCACCAAATCCTACACTCTACTGTTCGAAGATCGCTCGACACATAGCGGTGAGCAATAAAGTCAAAACGTTGGCTTGCTCAAAATCGCTCTACGAGCTGGTGGTGAGTTTTTAAAACTAAAAAAATGGTAAACCTCAAAATTACAGGACGATAGTTCAAGATCGCTTGACATACAGCGACAAGCAAAACAAAAAAGCAGATAGCTCGAAATCGCTCCAAGTTCTGGAAAAGAACCTTCAAAACCAAAATTTGGCTAAGGTCCGAAATCATGCTCTACATTCAATACAACCCAAGGGACTAGGCGGAAAGCAACAAAACTCATAAAATGTAACAACTACAGTTGTGTTCAACGATCATGATAGGGAGCCTTCAAAGCTATAAATTAGTTGAGGCCCCAAACTGCTAGACCTTGCGCTCTGAAATTCGACAAAGGAAAGCAATACCAAAAAACTAATTAAAAATCTACAAATGAAATACGAAAAGTAAAAATGCAACTCGGGTTTGACGCCATCGCGTGCGGGTCGACCGCGTGGTGTTCAACCTACGCCAGCGTAACCAAGCGTCCACCTGCTGACTGCTAATGATGACGAACGAATATGAAGAGTCATGTAAAGATGGACAAATTAACTCTCACACATCTGTAAGCGACACGTACAACAAGATAGATATACAAAAGAGAGAGAAAGACTAAACGATAACAATGTTCAATAAGTAGGCGTCCATAACCAAAATAAAGTGAGATTATCTTGGATTACTTGATAGGTCTACAACAAGAAGCTATGTCTTGGATTGAGGGGCTGCTTTCTTTCCCTTTGCGCTGCGCCAAAACCTGTCAAAGCCTAAGGGATCGATAGTAGGGTGCTCAGAAGATATCCAATCTGTGGTTAATTTGATGGACGCCACCATCGTCTTCCCTGGTATGAATGCAAGGCCTTAACAAAATCAGATGACGATTTGTATCGCTCTACAGACACCTCCAGATCCTTAGCATACTCTGCGAAGGCCCTATGTCGCTCCACCCACTTATTGAGAGCTTGAGCCAAAATAGAGCGGAGATTATCTATCTCTATCTTTTGCTTACGAGCTTGGGCCTCAAAAGCCACGAGTGACTTCTTTAAAGAAGAGGCTTTCTTTTTGTAATGGTGAGATTCTTTTTCTTTTCTTTTGCAAGGGTTTTCAACTCCAATGATTGACGATGACTTGACTCAACAAGCTTGACCTGAAGAGACACAACTTAAAGGAGACAAAAGGACAAATAACTATTAGGCATGAACAAAGGAATAAATAAACAAAAACAAATAAGGAGGACATGAAGTCTACCCTTTGAGTGTAGAATAGTAGAACTCTCTCATTGTCATCAGCACTCTACCCAATGATCGCCTGGGCATGAGCAGGCGTAACAAATGATCTGAGTATCTTCATCTCTCGGTAGCCCCGAGTGGGAGGAGAGAATCTAAAGTCTAGAAGAGGAGAAACCTCGTGCTCAGGTTTGACTTGACTTGAGCTACACCCTCAATTTCGAGCAGTGGGATAACGTGAACGGACTCGTCCAAAGACCAGGATGCCCCTTCAATGGTATGACACATTGCTCCTCCATCATTGAACTTTTTTTCTTTTTAATGGAGCTAAAGGTAAGCCATCATCGCTCCCGTGTCCACACTCTGGTAAAGAGTTCATGGTCTCCATCCAGTCGAACAACATTCATGTACACACAATATATAATCTATCAAACTCGAAAACAATTAATAAAGGGGCGCACAAATGTAAAACTGAAAGCAAAACATGCGATAACCTACCATCAACAAGGATAAATCTCTCATCACTTATTGGCTCAGGCAAGGACTACAACACCTCGTCCAAATCAAAGTCCATGTCTACGTGAAATCAATTGAGTTCATCAAGCTCAACAAATAATAACAAGCCGAAGATATTTACAAGTGTAAAAGTGCAAGCAAGATAAGATGACCTACCGATAGGACGACTGATCCTAACTATCAACATATTCATCATCGTCAAAACTGACCTTAGGTTGGGTTCAAGGGATGGAATATTAGTCAATTATTGGATTTGTGCCTTTAAAAGAGGGGTGATCTCGACTTGATTATTGAAGAGGCGAATTATAGAATGTCTCCAATTGGTATTGAAAGGGAATTGACCCTCAGGAGGTCAAACAAAGAAGAATCGGGATTTCCACCCGCTGTTGGAATTCCTAAACTTGGGAAAACGCAAAGGGACCCTAGTGGTGAAGAAGACAAAGACCTTACACTGAGCTAACTTGTACATCTCGAAGACGCACCTGAAGAGGTCCATCGAGAGTGGGGTTTTCTTGCTGAGACAAACGTATAAGAAATATAATGCTTTTCTCCATGCGTTGGGGTTTATTTGACTACGAGTGAGGTAAAATTCATTAAACATTGAGACAAAGAAAGGATTGAGGAAGAATTGGAAACCACCATCCATAATGTAAAGTATACGACGACTTCGCGAGGGTCGGACCTGGTAAGTCTCTCTTTGGGCCTAGGGGCTCTATAAACATAATGGTCAACACGTTCATATTTGCTAAGTGATTTTTCCAGCTTAGATGGGGAATTATAAAGACTATAGCTTTTTGAAATCTCAAGATCTACCAACTCACCTGCGGGATCCCATCCAATCTCCATATTTTTGTTCAAATTTAGTTGACCCAATGTGTCTTTTTGGGGGAATCGATCGAAAAGAATGAGGTTCAGTCGAATGTGTTAGAATATCGGATTCAGAACGGAATTGACCAACCCCATGGGGATAATTTACGGCAGGGCTGGTCGATGGTGGTCGACCAGCAAGGCTGGTCTACCAAACAGGAACTTTCGGGTCGGCCTCAACTAGCCCATCCAACGATGGGTTGGTTCGATTCGCTCATCCTCTCATTTTCACTTTCGCCGGATGAAGAGAAAATTAATGTTTTATATATGATAAAAGGAAAAAAGAAAGAAGACAAGACTATGGTGAAGGAATAACTGGAGAGGAAATTACCTTGAGAGAGAATGAAGATGACGAAATTTTGACAAATGAAAAGTGTGAGTGAAAGGGAGGCACCCACCTCTTTAAATAAAGGTTGATTTTGAATTTTTTTGGGGAGGGGGGGCAAAACTAAAACACACTTATGGGATGCCACTTGTACAGTATTTCATCACTTTACATCAATTGGGCTGCTCGACCCACTTATATCAAATGTCGACAAAAAAAAAAAAAAAAGATTTAACCAATGTAAGGAGGCTACCCCTTATCGATAAACATCGACAAGAGGTAGATAAGCTAGTGATATAGGATGGCATTAATAATGATCTACGATGGCCACAAGGTGGGGACTACTTGATAGGAACTCTATGTAGAGCACCTCATATGAGGCCGACTACCACCACAAGGCTTCAACTACTATGAGGCACTCTACGTTCACATGGACCGTCTACCAATACATGCTGCCTACCATCACTTGGCCTTCGACTACTACGAGGAACTCTACGTTCACATGAGCCATCTTCCACTATAGGCCACCTACCACCACGAGGCCGTCGACTACTACGAGGCACTTTACGTTCACATCGACCGTTTGCCACTACAGAATGTCTACCACTATGAAGCCACACCACACTTAACCCCCAAAAATGGCCATGAATCAGACGGGAATCGTTCAATGGCTATCGTGGATACAATCAACAGCTGAAGAAGTGGGGATCATCCCTTCAAAACGTGGGGGAAGTGGGAGGAGTTACATGGGACACGTGGCACCAATAACCATTGAACAGGTACGTTGCATCAGGTACCTGTTAATACCCCTAAGGTGAGAAAGTTATGGATAAAGGAACCTGAACTATTTGAATATCAATTACATTTCCTATTTTCCTAAATCATCTACTGATTCTCACGTTGGAGGTACAACGGGGGAGGAAGCCCCAACCTCATTTTACAGGTAGCATTTTTTTGTCTATCGGAACAGCTGGAACACCCAACACTTCAAGGAAAATGCAGAGGTCTATCTTGTTACAATTTCAAATAACTGGGCCTAAGAACTCAACTCTGAAATTTCTAAAATATAGCATGTATACATCCCAGCCACAAGCTTCTCAAAAGAGGTTTTTGCTTCCTCTTCATACCTATCTTTTAAAATTGCTTTATACTGTTTCACGAACTCTTGTATAGAAATAGTGGTCTTAATGTACATATATCCTTAACAATATAAAAGAGCGAGTTTTCCGTCTGGACACGTGTCGCAATTACCTATCGTCAATCATTACGACGTCGTTTCAGATTTTTCCATTTCTTTTCATTTGCCCGTTTTCATTTCATTCCCTAAACCCTCAATTTTTGTTCTCAAAATCCGGAACCGTCAAACTAAAGCAGCAGCCAAATCGAAGCAGACTCCCGAAATCTTTGAGCTTCCCTTTCGTTTCTCAACCGCCGAGAAATCGCATGAAAATGATATTCGAAATTTCGGACTTTTGAGCTTTTAGTATATTTTTAAAGATTGATTTGTGATTTACAGATTTAATATTGTGATTTGTTGCTATGAATGAATAATGAAATTAATGATGAATTTTCAAGGAGTTGTTGGAAATTCTGTGAATTTGAATGGGAATTGACTGTATGTAAACCATAGGTTTGGGTTGGTTTGACTTAAAATGCATTTAAAAAAATTGGATGTGTCTCCGTGCCTTACAGAGACACGGGCCGTGTCTCCATCCAGCATGAAGACACCGTGCGCAACAGAGACACCGTCTGTGTCTCCGTACCTCACGGAACCAACCTAAACCCACGGTTTACATACAATCAATTCACATTCTTGGATTATTATTATTATCATCTTTGAGTTTTAAATTCTCTTTTGCAGACGGCCTGAATCCTTTTTTCTTTATTTATTTGATTTCGTTTTCCCTACACTTAGTCAAAGCATTTGTATTTCATCTTTCTCACAACTGCAATTTGATGCGAGACTTCATCCATCCCTTCCATATTCCTCGAGAACTAATCCATTATGGGCTTTTCCCTCTTGTCATCTTGTCTGAACATCATATTATAAAATGGCTGGTGAGGTAAAATTGTTATGGGAACGCTTATAGAAAATACCAGCTATGGTAATGCTTTAATCATGAATTCGATTTTCATTGATAATATGAGCAATCATATGTTACCCGATCTAAATTACATTTAGTGTTTGTGTAGATAAGTTTTGTTGAATGTTATATGTTGTTAAGGAAGTTTGGAACTAAGTCGAAAAGAGTAAGAAGTCACATTTCGAACAGGAAACAAATAAGTCATGTATTAGTATAATGGGAAATGCAGCTTTGTATAAGTTATAACATCCTCGTCGTTAAGTTTGATTATCCTACTCAACTTTGTCTACATTTTTTATAATATATTGCTGCTCGCACTATCTTGATTTTAATACCTTCAAAAAAATTTATGCTCTTTTATTATGTAGGATGGATTAAGAGAACTAATTCTCCCATTCTTCGTGCCACAAGGAGACACGGTGTCTCCGTGCGCACGCAATTATTACTATATTTTTCTATTGAAAAAGTTTTGTTAAATAAGATTTAATTAATGATGTTTCCAAAAATAACCAAAAATCAGTCAACGCTATTACGTAGCCAACTATGCTACGACACGTGTCTTGCACGCGTGTCTCACTAGTATATTTGTAAAAGAAAGAGTTGTGATAGCTAGCTATATTTGATAAAATACGGAGGCAATTATAATGGTAAATCTAAACAAATATGTCGTTGACACAATACCATTAAACAATTGATCATAAATGATATTATTTCCATTGATTATGTGAAATATAAGGGAAATATCGCCGATCCACTTGTGAAAAATTTACCTAAAGATCAAATATATTGTTTATTGAAGGAAATATGATTAAAGCCAACTAAATAAGAATCTTTATAATGGTAACCCAATCTTGTTGACTGAAGATTCCAATATATTGGTTCAATGGAACAACTAAGTTGTGAAAATTTTATGAAGCCTCAAGGATTGTTTCCTACGATAATAAAAGTGTTTTCTACATAATGGTTGGTTAAAATCTTGAATTTAATCCAAGTCAAAATAAATAATTAATTTTAACCATATATTTCATAGAAATAACAATTTTTCAAATACATATTTTATCAACTTTTATTAAAATTTATTAAAAATTTGATTTTAATCCCATCAACGCGGACTTTATCTCTTCATAAAGAGATGCTACGCAAATAATCTACTGAAGATTCAGTCTGTATCTTCCAAGATTCCACTATGGCTGATTATGTCTATTATAGATTGTCTAACCATTACAAGTCTTATCACTTTTTCACTATCGAAACGGTATTGCATAATTTATGCATTACTGCATTTTGCTGATGATCATGATGCTGGAGCAAATTAAAAATAGGGTAATTGGTGCAAAACGTCCCTACCTATGACGGGGTTTGAGGAAAATATCCCTACGTTTGATTTTTTGGTACAGAACGCCCCTACCTTTGCATTTTTTTTTTGCACAAAACGTCATTTTCACCAATTTTTAACATAAAATGACCATTATACCCTCCTATATAAATAAATAAAAAAGAAAAGAAAAGAAAAATAAAGAATAAATTGCAATATGCTCCTACACTTTTTAAAAAAAATGCAAATCAATCCAAGATAATTGCAAGAAAAGGGCTCACTTTATCATAATTGCACTCGAGCCCCCGTCTCCACCCAAAAATTGAAAACCCTAGCTCTTCCCCAACACCTCCAGAAAACCAATAGTACCGATCCTAGCGTTGAAGGATAAACCAGGAAGGCTCAGAATTATGGTAATGTTAAACGGGCCGTTAGTGGTTAATCCAACAACTTGTAAGGGGCCCGACACAAGACCTCCCAATTCTGGCAGGGAAGCATTGCAGTTCGCAAGAGAGGTTAAAACAACAATGCGGCAATTCAGGAAGCTGGGAAGAATTCCCATAACACTCACGTTGACATTAAATTGTCCAAGTGAATTTGTAGTAACATTGGCAATATTCATTTCAGGAGGACATTGCAACTGCACCGTAGCATCTGTAGAAAATGTATTTTTGTTAATGATAATGCAGTAGGGAAAGGTGGTGCTGTGCCACCAATGGTGCTATTGAGAGTACAATTTACAGTCTCATTTACAATTAGTGTGACATTGAGTTTCAGAAATTGGGCATCTACAATTAAGGTGGCCATTATAGCAATAAAGATCAAAATCAAGAGACGAGATTTTGGGGCCATTTGGATTTGAGTTTTTGGTATTATAGATGCTGGAGTGGTTTGCAAATTGAGGTCTCTGAGTGCACTCAATTCTCTTGAGGGTTGAAGTTTCTACGTTCTTCCACAACACATGAATAAAGCGTTCCCAGCAGCTCCTGCGAAATCGCGGCTGCTGCCCAGCACCGCCGTTGATGCATCAGCGAGCAACGGCGCTTGCTGCTACTGTTGACAGCGATAAGAGCCGCTAATTTTGACGGCGGCGGTGCCAAAGGAGAGAAAAGGGAAAAAGCTAGGGTTTTCAATTTTTGGGTGGAGATGGGGGCTTGGGTGCAATTATGATAAAGTGAGTCATTTTCTTGCAATTATCTTGGACTGATTTACATTTTAAAAAAAATTTAGGAGCATATTGTAATTTATTCTTTATTTTTGTTTTGTTTTGTTTTTTATTTATATAGGAGGGTATAATGGTCATTTTATGTTAAAAATTGGTGAAAATGACGTTTTGGGCAAGAAAATGCAAAGGTATGGATGTTTTGCACCAAAAAATGAAACGTATGGACGTTTTCCACAGACCCCGTCATAGGTATGGACGTTTTGCGCTAATTAATTACCCTTAAAAATACACATTCAACCTGAAACTACTGCTTTTTGTTCCATTTCTCCACCAAATTCTGAGCAATTCTATACACATTGCATCCCAAATATAAGTCCATGTTTCATGGGCAATATTTTCAAGTTTTGCACCGTTTGACAGCAAAATTTTTTCGACCTACTCCACTCACGAAACTTTCTAGCTTTTGAAGGAAAAAGATTTTTTTTTGATTTGGTTGGTTTTGATTTTTCAGATTATTTTTTTTTTTTTTGGCAATTGAAAAATTTTTTAAATACAATGGTAAAAAAAAATTATCACTTTTATTGACAATTTCCATGCAAAACAAAGTCAAACGAATGATATTCTGTATAGTATTTTTTTTAAATCTATTTTTAGGCAATTGGAACAAATGCTAGACCCAAAATTATCACTTTAGTGGACAATTTTCATGGAAAACAAAGTCCAACGGATACCAAACTTTCAACATTTTTCAGGTGGAAAATTATACTAATCAAACGCAATTAATTACAATTCACAGTAAAACAAATTCTTGACAATTCAATTCCCAGTAAAACATTTTCTTTTCACCCAAATTCTACATTTGCAATCAAACAAACTGTAAAATTAACAGAACTCAACCCACAAAGAAATATTCACCAAATGAATCCAACTAATTGAAGAGAATAGCATACATTATCAGAGTTCACAAACTCTGCGATTCATAAAAAAATAAACAAGCTTTTAAATTCCAAGTACAAATCAAGCATAAAAACTGAAATTGTATAATTTGATCCAGGTAAGATAGTATAAGTGCCGCATGAACATTAATAGTATGGAGTTTTCATTATTCATATATGATGGCAATATAATTTGGATAACTTGGAGAGGTATAATCTGAAATTTTACTTCTTATTTGCCTAAAAAAAATACTACAATATGTGGTACTGCTTAAACATACCAAGATGGCATAAGAACCAGCAAAACATTTTAAATACGTGAGAGGCTTGACTAGATTCAAATACATGAATGAAATTCTATGAGACACTTGACTAGATTCAATACATAAATTATTCTAGAAAACGTGATGATCAAATTCGATTTATTCCAACAATGCATTCCCTAAAATGAATTTGCTTTTGCCGCAACATTCCTCGAAAAAATGTATCCCCCAGGAGTTTTTATAAAAAACACTTGTTCTTTACTTCGACAATATTTAGTGTTGATTTTACCTTCATTAACGAGTTCCCTTAGAAAATGAAAAACGAAGAAGAATATGCTTTGTTCCGTTTCCTTTGAAATAGAGATGGTTGAACTATTAACAAAATACAATGTTGTAGGCGGGGACGGATTTAGGGGGGCTGATCGGAATGTAGCCCCTTCAGCCCATTAGTTTTTTTTAGTAGGAAAAATAAATAAATAAAAATAAAAATTCTTGTGTAATTTTTTTTAACGTATTAGCCCGGCCTGTAATCCGTTCCTGGTTGTAGGACCTTCTAGCTTTAATTTTGTACTTTCTAAATTACCTTTTAATCACATAACTTGACATCCGGCTAAAAAAAACTGCTATATATTCGACCTCAGTGGTGGAATCATTTCATTCATGTTCAAAACATCAATATTATGCTTTTTAGAAGAATGAAATGTTTAAAAAAAATCACATCGTCTCGATTTTTGGAAGTTCTTTATATGTTATCACTAATCTCATGGCATTGACAGAATCTTGATATTTTGTTTGTACTTATTTAAACAAGGATAAAATGAGATTTATTTGACAAAAGTGACAAACCTAGATATTGCAAGAAGAATGAATTTGAGGTAGAAATTGAAAGGCCAAAACTCGTGCAAATGGAAAAACTCGAAAACATAAATAAATATAAAACTTCGGGGAAATTTTTGGGATCCGCTGACCCCCACAATACCCATGCAAATCTAGGGATGGCAATGGGGGCAGGTTGACCATTCCCACCCCGTCCCATCGGATATTTTTATTATCTTGCCCCATCCCCATACCCAATTAAAGCGGAGTGGGATGGAGTGGGTCTCCTGCCCCATTTATTTTTTATTTTTATTTTTATTTATTTTATTTTTGGCTTTTATTTTTTTTTTATGTATTTAGTTAGTAAATATTATTACTTTTTTATTAATTTGTTAAAAACAACTTATATTCTCAATCTATTATTTTTATTTGATGAAAAACTTAAATTTGAAATACTTTTAAACGGGGCGGAGAATGTGTTTCCCGTACCCGCTCCATACCCGCTTCGGGGTAATGACCATCACCCCATCCCCGCCCCGTTTACCTAATTAGGCGGGTAATTTTTGCCCCATTCGGGATGGGGCCCACGGGTATCGGATTGAACTAGTTTTTTTGCCATCCCTATGCCAATCTGCCTATGGTGGCAATGTCGTTAAAGTTCCACCTAGAGCCGACCCTAGACCAAAGCCAACTAGGCAATGACCCATGGCCTTCAAACTATGAATCTCCAACAATAAATAAATAAATAAAGGCCCAATTGAAATATCAACATTTGGTTTAGTATTTACTAGAATAGATTAATTTCTTAAAAAGTTATTAATATAATCTTGTTTTGTCAATTCAAACTTAAGGGGGTATTCAATTGAGATTTTGAATAACTTTTTGGAATTTAAAAAGTTTAGGGGTATCCAGTGTAAACTTTTGGAGACTCTCTAAAAATATTGTTGTATTCAATTGAGGTTTTTATAATTTTTTAAAAAGTTTCTGAAAGTCACGATATATTCAATTAAAACTTTTTAAAAATTTCTATAAGTTTTAGTCAAATTTTAATAATTTTTAGAGACTTTTATAAAAGTTTCCATAATACTAACTTTTAAGCAAAAAAATATTAAAATAAACCTCAAAATTTGTTTCTCATTAATAACAAGATTTTGGG
>CAIGRF010393193.1:18958-33540 GCA_903798235.1 Fraxinus ornus | reverse complement strand
AAAAATCATATTACATAGTTCATATAACCCTAGCACAGAATTAACCTAGCCTAGCACAGTGGAAATAAGAAAATCAGAAAAATAAATAAAGAACGACATCACAAATTCAATTCTTGAGTTTAATCTTTGTTTCGTGGTGTTGCTCCACTTGTTTTTACCTCTTTTCTTCTCTAAAAACTCTTATGAATCTCTCCTCCCACATTCTGGACGGCTCTGGGGTTTGAATACGCAACCATGATATTGTTTCCATAAGTCATTCAATCGAATAAGGAAACCAGAAATTTGTGTCAAAAATCTAGCTATGCAACCCCAAAGTTCTCTTGAAAGTGGCCTGGAATTTGCTGAAGCCACCTATGCGACCGCATAGCTTATACATCTTCCAAAATATTTCAATTTGGTCTTGAACTCCGTTTCACATTTCTCGATCTCTTTTCCCACTTTTTCTTCAAACAATACTTTATTGTTTAGCTCAATTCAATCTAGCCATCTCCACATCTTTGATTGCTCCTTCAGGTCATCTTTCGATTAATTGCATCTTGATCCCTAAACTTTGGTTTTATTTCATTTTAGTCATTTTTCACTTTGTTTCTCATAATTTTCACCACATTCATCACGTTGTCCTACAAGACACAAATTACATAGAATTAAACTATATTTCAACATATTTATCAACAATTGACCGTGTTTGTAGCCTAAAATAAATGTGTAAAATGCACTTATCAAATGTTACTATCAAACTTCAAAAAGAAGGATAGATGCCATGATACATTTGGAGATAATGCAAAAGGGAAAATCATTTGAATTGGAAACATTGGTAAATTCTTCTCCTTCAATTGAAAATGTTTTATTAGTACATAACATCAAACATAATTTGTTTAGTACTAATCAATTATGCGACAAAGGATATTGTATAAAATTCGATTCTTCTAAATACCTTATAAAGGATTATATATCAAAAGAGGTGATGTTTATAGGAAGTTAAAGTAAAAGATATTTTTATCATTAATATCGAATTTGAAAGTGATGAAAATATCTATCAAACTTAAAAGAGGATACTTAGTTGTGGCATAGGAGATTAGGTCATGTCAACATGAATCTTCTTTAAAAAAATTTAAAAAATTATTTTGTCAAACGTTGCCAAATTTAAATTTTGAAAAATATAACGTTTGTGATGATTGTCAATTTGGAAAACAAATGAAAAACTCTTTTAAATCTAAATTATACTCTTCAACTTCAAAACTGCTACAACTTCTTCACAAAGACCTTTTTGGACCTTCTAAGTTTGCTAGCTTGGGTGGTAAACATTATACATTCGTTATTGTTGACGACTTTTCTAGATTTACTTGGATCCTATTTTTAAATCTAAAGAAGAAGCTTTGAATGTATTTAAATATTTTTGTAAAAATGTTCAAAATGAAAAATGATACTCTATTATAAATATTAGAAGTGATCAAGGAGGAAAATTTGATAATATTGTTTTTGATAATTTTTGTAATGAAAATGGATATTAAAACAATTTCTCGGCTCCAAAAACTCATCAACAAAATGGTATAGTAGAAAAGAAGAATCACACATTGTAAGAAATGGATATGACTATACTTAATGAAAATAACTTGCCAAAATACTTTTGTAACACGACTTGCTACGTTATTAATAGGTTTTAGTTAGTCGAAAGAAAACTGAAACTCCATATGAATATTGGAAAATTAGAATTCCAAATATAGATTATTTCAAAATATTTAGTTGCAAATACTTTATTTTGAACACAAAAGAAAATTTGGAAAATTTTGATTAGCAAAGCTTATAGATTTTTAACAAAAAAACTCTAGTTGTTGAAGAATCTATGCATATCACTTTTAATTAAACTAATCATTTTGATCATGAGAAAAGTACTGCTAATGATGTAGAATTGGAAATTTATTTAGTACAAATGAATTTTCAAAATCAAAACAAGGAAGATCCAAAGGTGAACATAAAGAAGAATTCAACAAAGTGAAATAAAATCTTCTGAAGTATCAAATAATCTTACTCTACCACAAGCATGGATGATTATTCATTCTCATTCAAAAGAACTAATTATTGGTGATTCATCCAAAGGTATAACTAATAGATCTTCTACTAAAAGTCATCTTAATAGTTGTGCTTTCACCTCACAAATTAAACAAAACAAATTTCAAACAAATTGAGTTTGATGAATTTTGGATTCTAGCTATGCAAAAGAGTTAAATCAATTTGAAAGAAATTGGTTTTTAGAAATAAACGAGATGAAAATGGATCATTGTGCGTAACATGGCTAGATTAGCGGCCCAAAGTTACAATCAAGAAGAAGGCATGGAATTTGAGGAAAATTTTGCACCGGTTGCTAGATTAGAATCCATTCGCTTGCTTCNGAATTTGAGGAAAATTTTGCACCGGTTGCTAGATTAGAATCCATTCGCTTGCTTCTTGCGTTTGTTGGGCATAAAGGATTCATTCTTTATCAAATGGATGTTAAAAGTGCATTTCTAAATGATTATTTTCAAGACGAAGTTTATATAGAGCAACCCTTTGATTTTTAAGATCACAAGTATTTGGATTTTTAAAAAAAATTTAGAAAGGCTTTTTAATGTTTAAAACAAACTCCTAGAGCTTGGTACGAAAAATCGAGAAAATTTCTACTCTCCAACGATTTTTCAATATACTACCCTCTTTATCAAAACTAAAAAGAATTATATGATTATCGTTCAAATTTATGTTGATGATATTATTTTTGGTGCAAGTAATATTTCTCTATGTGAAGAATTTTCTAAATGTATGAGCAAGGAGTTCGAAATGAGCATGATGGGAGAACTCATTCTTTCTTGGACTCCAAATTAGATAAACTAATGATGGGATATTCATTAGTCAACATAAGTATATATTGGACATGCTCAAGAGATCTGAAATGGAAAACTTGAAGCTAATGAACACTCCGATGCGCACATCCATAAAATTGGGCAAAAATGATCCAAGTATTTCCTTGATGTAACTAAATATCGAAGTATGTTCGGATTCCTTCTTTACTTCACCTCAAGTTTAGATGATATAATTTTTAGTGTGTGTTTATATGCTAGATTTCAATCAAATCCTAAAAAAGCACACCTTAGTACCGTAAAAAGAATATTTAGATATTTTAGTGGCACTAGAACCTTAGACATTTGGTATCGAAATGGCACACACATTGACTTACTTAGATATTCGGATGTCGATTGGGCCAGTTGTACCATTGATCACAAATTCACTAGTGAAACATGTCATTTTCGAGGTTTTGCACTTGTGCCATGGTTAAGTAAGAATCAAAATTCTGTTGCATTATCTACCATCAAAATCGAATATATTTGGCCGCTAGTTGTTGTGCACCAACATTTTGGATGAAACAAACCCTTAATGATTATCACTTATCATTTGATCATATACCTATCATGTGTGACAACACTAGTACCATAAATTTATCAAAAAATCCCATTTTGCACTCCCGAACAAAGCACATTGAGATTAAGCTTCACTTTCTAAGAGATCATACACAAAAATGAGATATTGTATTGGCATTTATAAATACGGAAAATCAATTGGCCGACATTTTCACTAAACTTCTAGCTCTTGATCAATTTGTTGACCTATGGTTGATTTCATCCTTAATATTTTGACCATAACAAACAAGATTAATATTCTTTCTAACGATTGATTTTGAGTGATGATAGTTCTATGTTAAAATCAATGAAGCACTGCCAAAATCAACACATATAAATCAAACTCGAAATGAAGATCAAAGTGGAAGCTAAGTATTCAAGTCAAATCATTCAAGACGAGGGCCTAAAAGATCAAAATCTAGACTATCAAATTGGGGCTCATGAAGAAGGTCAAGATCATTCAAGACGAGAGCTTAAAAGAAAAACGTCAAGAAAAAAGAAAGATCAAGTGTATAAGAGACAACATGAAAGAAAGATCGAGATGAGAAGTGTAAAAGGCAAATTTCGAAGCAAGATCAAAAACAAGTTTTCTTAGTTCGAATAAAAAGGTACTAATATTTCGATATTTAGCAATGAATGATAAAATCTTAAAAATCGTTTTATGCACGAAAAGATTTTTTCGTAATAATACTTGCATAAAAAATTATTTTTAAAAAAAGTAAGTATTTTAATTTGATGTTTTAATTTTTACAATGTTACTTACCTTGAAAGATAAATTGAAAACGTTCTTCAGAATCCCACATTTTTTCCAAAAAAAAATGTCAAAGTCAACGCGGGGTTGACCAGGCTGACATTCAGTTCGTCCAATGGTCAAAATTTTAACCGTTCTGATTTCTAACGCACAACGGCTAGTTTAGTCGTACGATTCAGTGTGACGACGTCCGGTTGGTCAAAGATTTTAACATTTTGATTTATATAAATACTAATTCACTTTGCATTCATAATACAACTAGAAGAGAGCTTTCTTGTGAAATATCTTCTTTGAAGTTACACTTTTACATTCATTTCATTTCATATATTTGTTCATAACAAAAACCTTGATTGTTGAATCAAATTTCTTGAATCATTTCACTCATCAAAATTTTTTATTTCTCTTTAAGTTTAACTTATTTATATCAATCTTAAAGGAGATACATATTTTTTAAGAAGATCTTTGTATTTACATTGCATAAACTTTTCTATTTCTTCATATTGAAAACTTTGATTAATTGAATTAAATTTGTAAAATCATCATATTCGTCAAAGTTTCTTATTTCCCTCTTAATACTTAATTAATTGCAATTATTCATTAAAATAGAGATATATCTTGAGAAGATTTTTGAATCTACATTGCATTTATTTCTTCTTCATCTTCCCACTGAAACACTTTGATTGATTGAATCTAATTTTTGATTATCATATTCATCAAATTTCTCATCTTACACTTATTGAAGTATTAGTCTCTCTTGGTGCTTAACTTGTTTGTATTATTTATCAAGAGAGGTATTCCATTGTAAAATCACTTTGATAAAGTGTGGGTCGTATTGAAGTCCCTTAAAAATCAACATTGTCTAAGGATCGATACTCCTTATTGTAAGTCACCATATAGTTCATATTGAGGTCGTGAAAGCTCAATACTGTGTCATGTTGAGGTCTTGCAAAGCTCAATATTATCTAAAGATCGGTGCTCTTTATTTGTAAGCTATCAGAAACATTGTAAATGATTGGATATCATCATAAGTCAATCAATATAGTGGAAATGTCTTACTTGTGTCGGGGAGCTTAGTAACGGAGGACGTAGATCATTATTTTGGATCGAACCTCCACAATTATATCGTTTGCATCTTCTCTCCTGTTTACTTATGATTTTATATTTATACTTATTATTTGAATTAAACTATTTTTACTTGCTTGAATTTAGATTAATTCTTCAAAAAAACTTAAAAAAAAAAATCAATTCACCCCCCTCTTGGTTATTTATTCTTGGGCTATCAATTGGTATCAAAGTAAGGTACTCATTTTGAAATTAAAATTCTACAATTTTGAGCAATGGCTAACCACATTTTTCCAAATTTTGAGAGGCATTCTACAAATTGTCCTCATTTCTTTGATGATACTCATTATAACTATTGGAATGCTAGAATAACGATATTTATTCAATAAATAGATTATAATATTTGGGAAGTTATTGAATTTGTTCCATATGTGCCTAAAAAGATTATTAAAGAGGATGGTAAACCGAATCAAATTATTTCTAAACCTACAGAGGAACACAATAAGTAGATAAACAGAATTATCTTTCAATGTTAGAGCCAAAACTATACTTTATTGTGCTTTAAATAGAAATAAATTTAATCGTATTTGTACATGTAATTCCGCTTATAATATTTGGCATGCATTAGAAAATTCACATATGGGTACAAATAAAGTAAAAGAAACTAAGATAAATCTATNTAGAAATTACTCTTGTTGGCACTACTAAAGTGAAAGAAACTAAGATAAATCTCTTAGTTAAATATTTTGAAAATTTCTTTGTGAAAGAGAATGAACCGATTATTGACATGATTACTCATTTTACCGATATTGTTAAGGTCTCAAAGGCTTTAATTAAAAATTTACTAACAGTGAACTTGTGAGTAAAGTGTTTAGGTCACTATCGGAAGAATGGTGTTTGTTGAGAATGTTTATAGAAAACACCAAAAATATCAAACACATATCCAGTTTTATAGAACATTAATGACATATGAGCTAAATCACACCGAGACGAAGGAGAAAACAATGAAAAGCAAAGAAGTGAAAAGGCGCCAAATTGCTTTAAAATCCGTAATTAATGAAAACACTTCAATTGAAAATATGAATGATGAAGAACTTGATGATCTAGTTCTTTTTTGTTAAGAAATGAAAAAGTTTCCGCAACAATTATCGATTCCAAAAAGAAAAGAAAAAAGAGTGAAAAGAATAATAGATTTATAAAAAAAGAAAGCACTTCAATCAACATGGGATAAGAGTGTAGGTGATGATCATGAAGAAAATAGAAGTCAAGAGGAAATTGTAAACATGTGCTTCATGGCTATTGATGAAGAGGTAAATTCAAATAAAAATTGTTCATATGATAAATTATCTACTTCTTATGATGAAATTTTTGAAAGATTTAAAAAAATTTGTTTTAAATCATTTGATTCTTAAAAAGAAGAATTCTTTATTGAAAAATGAGGTAAAAAAACTTTTGAAAATTCAAAATGATTGTGAAAAAAGAAAAGTCGATTACGGTTCTTTAATTAAGGAGACCTCTTTACAAGAATTTTTTTTAGATTTGACTCAAATTGTTCACCAATTTACTCAAGGCAAAAAAAAATATTTGATTTAATACTTGGTGAACAAAAATGTGTTTTTGACAAAAGATGAATTGGATACAAATCATTTTTAAAACAAAAGTCTCTTGAAAAGTTTTTTTTTAGTGGAAGGAGGGCGGTACCTCCGAGATTTTATTAATATATCCTCATTTGTAGTGGAGAAATACCGTGGTTACAAGTGAAATGAAGCAATATATAGGGAAGTACTACTTTCCTTACAACAAAAGTAAAGTAAAGCATTAAAAAAAGAAGTACTATTTCTCATACACTAAAAGTAAAGTAAAGTAATAAAAAAGGAAGTACTACTTCCCTTACAAGAAATGCATGTGAGCAAAAATAAAAATAAAGGTGAGATAGAAAAAATTAATCTCTAATGCTGGGCAAACCACATCTGTCAATTTGAACGAGCGCCCTGATATGTCATGGTAAGTCAGTTGGTCCATATTCCTGGTATCTTCAATGATGCCAACCCTCGGTGGCAAGTGCATCTGCAACTTGGTTCCCCTCTCTGAAGATGTGGGAAATCGTATTTCTGTTATAGGAAATGATATCTATAATTTGTCTGAGTATCCCCTGGATAGGCCACGGTCCGCCACCTCTGGTGATGCAGTGAATGGCCACAGTCGAGTCTACCTCAATCCAAATATCTGACAAACCAAGATCTTTAGCCAGTAGTATCCCATCACGAATAGCCCTAAGTTATGCCTCTAATATCATACATTGTCCATATGAAGCTGAGAAGGCCCTGATACATTTCCTGCGTAGTCATTGATGATGTCTTCCCCACTTGCAAACCCATCCTTAACACAACTATCGGTGTTGATCTTGATAGANTTAAAAAGAAGAATTCTTTATTGAAAAATGAGGTAAAAAAACTTTTGAAAATTCAAAATGATTGTGAAAAAAGAAAAGTCGATTACGGTTCTTTAATTAAGGAGACCTCTTTACAAGAATTTTTTTTAGATTTGACTCAAATTGTTCACCAATTTACTCAAGGCAAAAAAAAATATTTGATTTAATACTTGGTGAACAAAAATGTGTTTTTGACAAAAGATGAATTGGATACAAATCATTTTTAAAACAAAAGTCTCTTGAAAAGTTTTTTTTTAGTGGAAGGAGGGCGGTACCTCCGAGATTTTATTAATATATCCTCATTTGTAGTGGAGAAATACCGTGGTTACAAGTGAAATGAAGCAATATATAGGGAAGTACTACTTTCCTTACAACAAAAGTAAAGTAAAGCATTAAAAAAAGAAGTACTATTTCTCATACACTAAAAGTAAAGTAAAGTAATAAAAAAGGAAGTACTACTTCCCTTACAAGAAATGCATGTGAGCAAAAATAAAAATAAAGGTGAGATAGAAAAAATTAATCTCTAATGCTGGGCAAACCACATCTGTCAATTTGAACGAGCGCCCTGATATGTCATGGTAAGTCAGTTGGTCCATATTCCTGGTATCTTCAATGATGCCAACCCTCGGTGGCAAGTGCATCTGCAACTTGGTTCCCCTCTCTGAAGATGTGGAAAATCGTATTTCTGTTATAGGAAATGATATCTGCAATTTGTCTGAGTATCCCCTGGACAGGCCACGATCCACCACCTATGGTGATGCAGTGAATGGCTACAGTCGAGTCTACCTCAATCCAAATATCTGACAAATCAAGATCTCTAGCCAGTAGTATACCATCACGAATAGCCCTAAGTTATGCCTCTAATATCATACATTGTCCATATGAAGCTGAGAAGGCCCTGATACATTTTCCTGCGTAGTCCTTGATGATGTCTTTCCCACTTGCAAACCCATACTTAACACAACCATCGGTGTTGATCTTAACAGATCCAAGTGATGGAGTGCTCCACCAAACCATAATAGAGGGATGAGATGGGAGGAGAGTCAAAGAAATATTAAAAAAGTATAGCAAGTTGTATGTCATTACGCCAATTTAAAGGTCGGAATAGTCCACTAATATGGAGGAAGGATACCATACGGCAAACTCTTTAAATAATACGTCTCGAACTCATACGTATGTTCCTGTGCTTTGCATTATTCCTTTCGGTCCAAAGAAACCAGAAAATCAATAGAGGAATAATGATGCGAATGTGCCTGGTCCTTGCAAACTTCCAGAATACCTCCATCTCAGAAATCTATGTCTAACACTCTCTCATGCACTCATGGTAATTTGAAATAAATTCCCAAAATGTTGCCAAACATGATGTGAAATACTGCTACCAGTAAAAATATGAGTGATGGTCTCAATCTCTGAACAACACTGACATTGAGAAGCCAAATGACTGCATATCCTCCTCTGGATAATGACATCAACTGGTATTAAGTCCGCCATAATCTCCAACAGAAGAACGAAATGGTAGGAGATATGAAAGGGCTCTACAGTAGATGAAACGAATCCTACACTGGCCTGCTAGGATGGATCAGTTTCCATGCTGATTTAGTAGTAAATCTACCATCTGGTGTGGCGCCAGATAATGTGATCCGAGACATCAAGGCACAGTGAAATGGCCACAATCTACTCTGCTATAGCTGATGGAAGAGCCTGTAGTAATCGCCCAAAATCTCATCCAGTCTCCTCGAAAAAGTTCTGCATCCTCACAGATGAGTGCTGTCTGTTTGGAAAAATGGATGTCAATGTAGAATCACCCATCCAACAATCATGCCAAAAGAAGATCTGTCCTAATCCAAGGTGCCACACAATGTGTGTCTCGATGCATGATCCAAATCTCTTCAGACTCTTCCAAATAGGAGAAGCTGATTGAGAAACTGCTACATGCAACGAATGTGTCCCTCTACAATATTTACGCAGTAAAAAATGAGCTCACAGAGAACTCTGAGACCTGAACAGCCACCATAGCTTCAATGAAAATGTGTCCACCATATCCTGTAATCGTATAAAGCCCAGGACTCCCTCATCAGCGAGAAGGCAAATCGCCTTCCAACTCCGCTAATGTAGACGACACGCATGATCCTTAGAATCCCATAGGAATCGCGCAAATATACTCTCCAACCTTTTCAAAATGACCTTAGGAGGTCGCATAATCTGGAATAGATACAATGGTATAGAGAAAAGAACTAACCTCAGTAGAGTAATCCTACCACCGGGAGAAAAAAGGCGTGAAGCCCATCCAGAAATCCTACTTCTGACCTTCATAATGAGATCATCATACAGAAAGCTCTCTAACCCCTTTACACAAAGGGACTCCCAGATATGTGAACAGTTGTCTTTGATGTGAAAATCCAGTCAAAATCACTAACCTTCGTATCTGAATATCATAGGCCGACCTAGGCAATATAAGACCACTTTTGTCTCTATTCACCATTTGGCCAGAGACCCCCTTATAGTTCTCCAAACAATCGATGACCCTTCTGATAGAATTCTTCTGCACATTGGTAAATATAAACATATCATCAGCAAAAGCAAGATGAGAGACAAAAGTACTACCTCCATGTCGATATTGCATACTAGGATGTGTCTGAAACCTCTGAGTAAGCAATCAAGAAAAGTAATCTACAGCAATAATGAATAAGGATGGAGAGATAGGATCTCCCCGTCTGAGTCCCCGCAATGAAGAAAAAAAACCACATGGCCGCCATTCAGAAGCACTGAGAATCGACACTCCGATATACAACGTCTGATTTGATCAATCTACAACTGGTCAAAACCAAAAGCCTCCAGTATAGAATAAATGAATCCTCAATTTACACGATCATATGCTTTAGCCATGTCAAGCTTCAGCATAACATTCCCTCCTCGCATTCTATTATCCAACGTGTGTAGAAGCTCACCGCTCATTTCAGTTTGGTTCGGGTCCGGTTCGGTTCGAAAGTCTTGTCTAGTCCTACTTAAAAAGGCTCTTTCATGTTTAAAACAAGCTCCTAGAGTTTGGTATAAAAGATTGAGCAAATTTCTACTCTCAAACGATTTTTCAATAGGGAAAGCAGATACTACCATCTTTATCAAAATAAAAAAGAAATATATGATTGTCGTTCAAATTTATGTTGAAGATATTATTTTTGGTGCAACTAATATTTCTTTATGTGAAGAATTTTCTAAATGTATGAGTAAGGTGTTCAAAATGAGTATGATGGGAGAACTCAAATTCTGTCTTGGACTTCAAGTTTAACAAACTAATGATGGAATATTCATTAGTCAACATCAGTATATATTGGACTTGCTCAAGAAGTTTGAAATAAAAAATTTGAAGTCAATGAACACTCTGATGATCACATCCATAAAATTGGGCAAAAATGATCGAGGTATTTCCATTGATGTAACTAAATATCGAAGTATGATCTGATCATTTCTTTACTTCACCTCAAGTAGAGTCGATATTATGTTTCTTGTGTTTTTATGTGCTACATTTCAATCAAATACTAAAAAATCACACCTTAATACCATAAAAATAATTTTTAGATATCTTAGTGGTACTAGAACCTTAGGCATTTGGTATCCAAATGACACGCACATTGACTTACTTAGCTATTCGGATGTCGATTGAGCAAGTTGCACTATTGATCGCAGAAGCACTAGCGAAATATGTTATTTTCTTGGCTTTGCACTTGTATCATGGTTTAGTAAGAAACAAAATTTCGTTGTATTATCTAGCGTCGAAACTGAATATATCTTGGCCGCTAGTTGTTGTGCACAAACATTATGGATGAAACAAACACTTAGTGATTATCACTTATCATTTGATCATATACCTATTATGTGTGACAAAACTAGTGCCATAAATTTACCAAAAATCTCATTTTGCACTCTCGAACAAAACACGTTGAGATTAAATATCACTTTCTAAGAGATCGTGCACAAAAAGGAGATATTTTATTGGAATTTATAAATACGAAAAATCAATTGGCCGATATTTTCACTAAGCCTCTAGCTTTTGATCGATTATCTCATATTCGAAGAGGTTTGGGCATTATTGATGAGTTCGAAGTACATGGTTAAATTAAATTTATACTACATATTCTTACTTGATTTTTTTAGTATTGTTCACTACTTATTATATATTTCGTTTAGTACGATGTTAAGAAAAAATTGTCGGACGATCGAAAATGGTCGACTAGAAAACTAAAACGTTTTCAGATAGAAACAAAAAAAATGTTCGATCGATCGGACTGTCACATTTTTCCTTTTTTAAACACTTAAAACCATCATTTTTTCACTTATTTCTTTCACTTTTCTTCTTCTTCTTCTTCTTCTCTATTGATCTAAACTTTTTGTATATTTACCTTTCGTAAGCTCATGCTAGGGTGAAAATATATGAAATGATATGATTGATGAAAATACGATGATAGATGGATATGATCAAAATGCTTGCCTTAATAAACATATGTTTTAAAGTAAATGGCTATTGGTTTGTAAAAGATAGGGGGAATATATGGATTACATGTGAATGACTTTAAAGTGAATGACTATTGGATTGTAAAAGATAGGTGGAATATATGGATTACATGCAAAATTTAATATTTATATTCCTTATCAATTGTTTAATATTACTTTGTAAATCATCTTATTTGTTATAATCAAAAACGGAAAATTGTTGACCTATATTTGATTATAACCTTAAAATTTGATTATAACAAACAAGTTAATTTTGTTTATTAACAAGTTGAATTCAAATGGTTATAGTTCTTCAAAACATACTATGAAAGGTTGATCGATGGTCGTCAAAAGATCAAAAGCTATTATCACAAATGGAACTCATGAAGGAAGGCAACTTCGAAATCACATATTCAAGAACTTAAGAGTTAAACTCCGGAGCAAGACCAAGGACTTGATCTTAGATAAAGTGTAAATGTACTAACACTTTGATATTTGGTAATGGATGCTTAAACTCAAAATCTTCCTATGCATTAAAAGTCATTCAAATGCAATGATTTGATTAGATATAAAAATGATTTTTAAAAATAATATTTGAACTTTGAAAATATGTTTTATCTTGAAAAATTAGTTAAAACTACTTTCCAAAAAACATGTCTTTCAAAACCTTCGAATCGGAATAAATGGGAACAAAACGTAAAAAGATCGAAACTGCCCGGCGGTGATTGGTCAGAAGAGGTGGTCGACAAGAAGTCTCCAACGTTCTGAAATTTGGCTGTTCTGACTTTTGAGTTTTACTGTACAAGCGGTTATATTGGTTATTCGAACGAAAGGCGATCAACTAGACAAATCATCCAAACTCACAGACTTTTTGACATTTTGAATTCTTTAAATACCTCTACTTTTTGCATTAATTATAACATTCTTTAAGAGTTTTAAATTGAGAAATATTTGAGTAAAACTCTTTGAAGTTTACATTTTATTTAATTCTTCAAACATTTTCTTTGAAAACTTTTGATTGATTCATTCATTCAACATTTGAAAATTATCTTTTTCATCAAAATTTTCTCATCTAACACTTGAACTCCATTTATTGCTATACATTTAAGTGTTAACATATTTCTCTTTTGTACTTAATTTATGTATATTATTTATTAAGAGAGAAGTTTCAAATTGTAAAATCATTTATCTTTAAATTTATGGGTAACATTGAGGGGCCCTAAAGTTCAATAATGTATACTCATTGTTTGTATGTCACCGAAAGCGTTGTAAATGGTTAGATTGTACCATAAGTCAATCAATATAGTGAAAATACCTTGCACGTGTCGGAGAGTTTGGTAATGGAGGACGTGGATCGTTGTTTGGATCAAGCATCCACAATTATATCGTTTGCATTCTCTCTACCATTCTACTTTTCACTATTTCATTTATATTTATTATTTGATTGATCTACTTGCTTTTATTTGCTTATAAGTATTAATTGATCAACATGTTCTTAACTTGATTGATTTAAGTCTACTTTTCAAAAAAGGTTTTTAAAAATCAATTCACCCTCATCTTGGTTAGTTTTTTTTTTTGGACCACCACATCACGCGCACAGTAGCGTCGTCCCGTCTATCTTACCACATCTCTCATCTCCAACTCTACAGTCGTTAAATCACTAGTTCACTGTAGTGCCATCGCCAAACAACCTCTACAGCATCATCAACCCATTCCAAACTTACCTCAAATGCCACTGGAGATGCCTTCACATGTCTCCTTCATTGCCTCCCTTGTATTCTTTCCCTCCTAACTCGTAGCCACTCTTTTTACTCTCCACTACCACATCCATCATCATTCCTCCAGTACTTCGCCATGAGACCCGTGAAGAATGTGTGTCGATTATGGCTGGACATGGGTCGGTTCGGTTCGGTTCTCGGTTCTGAAGAGAACCGAACCGTCCCAACCCGAAATTTTCGGGTATATAAAAAAATTGAACCGTTGGTCCAAATATAATTATGGAACTGTTCGGGTTCGGTTCCATTTGGTTCCGTACCATAATTAATTTTTTTTAACATTTACAACAACACTACATAAATATAACTAATGACATTTTCATTCGTAATTTTTACAAATTAACGTTGTCCAATTAAAAAACATATAAATAACAAGTTGTCCAATAAGATTAATTCAATGTATACAAATACCAAAAAGTAGATACTAATATTAAAACATCGGTGATCCATATCAATAATTCATTTACTTCAAGCAGCATGCATAAAGAAAATGAAATATAAATTAAAAGTTATAAAAATAAAATATTTTTAAGTATTGGTAATATTTACCAACTATTTGATTTAATCATCAATTGCTTGACTTGTCATAGTAAGAAACTCTACAAGCATAATTGAAAAAACACAATTAACAAACACAAATACACTAA
>CAIGRF010393193.1:0-16558 GCA_903798235.1 Fraxinus ornus | reverse complement strand
TATATTTAGCAAAAAATTGATACTTGAAATCCACTTGGACAATGCACTTATGCCCACTCACAATTGTTTTGCCTTTATCCCCATTTTCAATCTATTCTTTTTTCTTCTTTTTAGTTTTCCCATTGCACAATCTCTTGTTGTCTCCCAGTTTTGACCAATATAAAAGTACAATAGTTAAAAGAACATTGTCATTGTATATGACTAACCTAGGATCCCTTCTTTCATCTTTGTTACCTATATGCTCCTTTTACCTACCCTACCATTAATTTCTTAAATAACTCTAAACGTGTTTATCACGAACTAATCCTCGTCAAAATCATTGAAGTTAAGAACCAAATTTTAATCTAGATTTGATGAGACAAGATAAATATATGACGTATCTTTTATTTATCTTGCATAGTCATATCTCGTGAGTTAATATTTTGTGGATTACTTTTGTGGATTTTTTTTAGAACGGATTATGTCAAAAGTGATACTATTGAAGAATACTTGAAGAAGAATTATGAGCCCACGTTGAAAATGAGTTTGAAAAAAGAAGATGAATAATTGACACGTTTCTTTTCGGTTATTTTCATCGAGTCGTAAGTGGTGAATTAGTACTTTTTAGATTATTAAATTGAAAGATGAGTTTCAAGTTGAGATTCTTTAGATCTTTTAATCTTTACCCTTAAGTTAAGGCAAAGTAAAACCCCATTAATATGGTTGGTTATTCACATTTCACATCCAATCTCTTCACCTAATAGTACTCTTCTGTATGTACAACTCTTGAAAGCATTAGTACAATTTCCTCAAAGAAGATTAATTCTGGTGCATGACCCACATTTCATGTGACACTGTCAATCTTTGGTAGGAAAAAGGTTGAACAAAATGAACGCCCACTTATAATTTGGTTCCAAAGCAACACAAAGAAGACTCACCATTTCAAGATTACAATACAAGGGAAAGCCCATCATCATCATCATCATATGTATCAAATAAGTAAATTAAAACATAATTTTCCATGCTAATTGAAACCCTCGATGCATATTTAATGATTTCTTAAAAATAAAGAGATTTGTTATCGTATTTAACATCTTATTCGAAAATTACATTGAATACCTTAGTTGATTTGCAGCATTAAATCTACGGGTGGGCAAAAGATCCGAAATTAAATTAACCGAATCATAAATTTTAAACAATTTTGGCACTCAAACTAGGAATCAACCGATTTTGGTTCGATTTTGACTATTGTACCAAAAGCCAAGAATTAAGAAATAGTACTAACACATTTTCTTTTTCGTTACATATTAAGACTAGCGCACATAGACCTATTAAACTCCACCCCGTCCCCCATTCCTTTATACCACAATAAACTCAATTCAAAAGCACATAACAAAATGTCTTTTATAAAAAATTTATTGCATTGAACGAGGCTCGTTGTTTTGAGTTTGGGTGTGCATAAATTTATTTTAAGAATTTGAAAATTTCGGCGATTAAACCGAACCGAATCCAACCGGAATCATTTAGTTCCGTTCTAGTTCAATTCTCTATTTTCATAGAATTGAATTTTCGAACCATGCCCAACAATAATCCTGACAATTATTATTATTATTTTTTTTTCCATTTACTACTTTTGATAGTGTCTATAATATATCTCACTACACACGAACTTTATGTGAATGTCTGTCTAATACGTATTTTAAATCGAAGCTGACAATATAATGAATAATTTTTGACCTTTTTTTTTGCCCTTTTTAGATAGTGTACAATTTGTATCCGCTCTGCTAAACAAAAACAAACCAAAAGAGCAATTTTAACGGTAAACTTAGGATGATTTTCCTCTATTGTACAAAAATACATCGACGGACCACATCAAAAGATCAATTAAATATCGTTCCCCCAAAATTTGGCCCCAAATCTTTTCTATTTTCTCTTTACATCCCCAGTATATCTATCTCGTTTCCAAATATACTCCCTGCCGTTACCGTTACCGTTACCGTCACTTCTTACTGTTAACTCAACTCTCCACCATTGCCTCATAGCCGTTGCCGTCAACATCGCCGCCGTTACCGTCAGGTTCATTTTCACCACCTTCCTCAGCCCATCTCTCGACGGGTGCGCACTCCACCTTGTGACGCAATTTCCAGTCCAACGCCTGGCAAGCACGTGAGCAATAATTCACGGCTCCGCATGCAGAACACCGCCGAAATTCATGCCGTCTGGTCTCGGGTCGCCCGCAGCCCGAATGAGAACACAGACGGAGCCCTGGGCACGGGTTTTCGCCCCGAACTGAAAACCATTCTGATAAGAACCGGCTTGCCGGGTGAGGCTCCGGCGCAGGGATATTACATCCAAAATCACTCAACAAAGGGCATCCAGTGCCAATCAGGTGGCGGTGATGTTCAACAGGGTTCCATGTCAGCCACGAGCCATAAGCCGGAGCCGCTGATGGTGTCGCCGCTAAAACGGCAGCTAATTCACGGGCGTTGGCTTGAACGAGAAATCTGCGTCCTTCCGCTATGTTTTGCTTGACGCCGTAACCGTCTTGCAGGCAGTGGCCAAGTTCTCTCAGCGCGTCGATATGCCCGAGAAAGGCGGCGCGTGCACACAACGCCACACCGGCGCGGAGATCCTTGTCGTTCTTTGAGCCACCACTGCCGTTGAACTGGATAACGGCTAGAGAGTAAAGAGCCGGCGCGTGAGAGCTGATCGCCGCCTTCGCCATCAAAGACGCCCCGCTTCCTCGATTTTGCAAACAGTAGAATCGAATCTGTGTCCAACAATATAAAAAATTTCAGTTAATATTATGAATATTTTTTCCAATAAATGCAATCTTTCCAAAAAAAAATAAAAAAAAAACATTAAATAAAATGCTTGTTTTATATATACCATGCCAAGAGTGTAACAGGCTTCAACATTCCCGGAATCGGCACAGAATTTGAGGAATCGGTGAGCCGACTCAGACCAGTGTTTTGCTTTCACTGCTAACATTTTCTGAGAAGCTTTGGATAAAACCAGCGAATGGAGACCTAATCCATTTAATCTTTTGCATCTGTTCATCGAAAAATCAACCCAGTAAATTCAATGATAAACGCAAACAAATCAATGGTAAAAATCATTTCTTTATCCTAAAATAAATCGAATGATAAAAATTCATACGTTATCAAAACGTTGGTGAAATCGGTGGGGGATCCAGCGGTGGAACTGAGTTTGCACAAAATCGAAAGGACGAGATCGTCCGGCAAGGCATCGAAGAAATCACACTTTCCGGCCATCTCCGGCGACACCTTTAATCTTTTCCGGCAACCCATTTGTTCTGTACCGAACACTGATCTTCTATTCACCGCTCTATTTTCATTTTCCCTACACACATGCAGTTTGGGATAACACAGCCCTCTCCTTGTCCTCATCCCTCAATCTATCTCTATTCTTTTTCTTTCTATCTCCAAGTAGACAGAGAAGTTGAAGCTTTATATATAAGGGAGAGGGAAGTGAAAAGAAGGAAACATTACAATAACAGCGACATAGCCGAACAAATTAAATAATTAAATAAAATCAGATATACGAAATTACAATAATATCCTATCTGTTTCACTTTTGTCTTTATTTATCCACAGAACATGGTCAAACGCCGTTGACCAGATCCCTCTCTCCACCCACCCTACTCTCTCCAACTAATGCACGACGTCGTTTCTTATCTCTCTTAGGTTCCTACCCAACTAATTTATGTTTTTAACATGCATTTGAATTCCTCTCCAAATAGCTACCTAAAACTTGAATTGGGATTGAAATTCTGGTTGTGGTGAATCGATTCGCATCCGTATTCATCTAATTCTTTCCCAAATCGGACTATATTTATACCAAAACGTGCTTTGGAAGATATTTCAATCGATCTTTATAGGTATAGGTACTACTAAATCGATTTTTGTTGAGTTAATTTCTCTCGCTTGTTAGGTTTGTTCGAAGGCGGTCAGTTTTGTTATAAATGGGCAACCGATGTTAGTTAATCTCAAGATAGAATCGGAACAAAATACAGTAATTTCCCTATAATTTTGATGAGTTTGTTTTAAATGCAGTTAATTTTGTTACATGTGATCAACTAACTTTAGTTAGTATTAAAATAGAATTTGAATGCAATTCAATAATATTGATGGGTTTGCTTTAAAAGCAGATAATTTTGTTGTAAGTGAGCACCAAATTTATGTTATTATTAAAACAGAATTTTAACGCAGTACAATAATTTTCTCTAATTTTGTTAGGTTTGTTTTAAAAGAAGTTGATTATATCGTGGGTGGGAAACTAACTACCTTCAGTTTGTGTCGAGATAAAACTTGAATACAATATTGTAACTACTCTCTAATTTTAACAGTTTGTTTTAAAAGCAGTTAATTTTGTTGTAACTTGTAAGTGAGCAACTAACTTCTGTTAGTATCGAAGTAAAATTTGAACGGTAATTCTCTCTAATTTTAATTGGTTTGTTATAAAAGACGTTAATTTTATTGTAAGTGACTAACTAACTTTAGAATGGAGAGAATTTGAACACAGTGCACTAATTTCGGATGACCGGTTTAGAATTGGTTAATAATGTTGTAAGAAGTGACTGAATTTAGTTAATTGAGTGAGTAAAATTAGTAAGAAACTTAGGGGATGTTCTGTTCGTGTTTGAGTTTTGTGTTTTGAGTTTTCAAATCATTTTGGCTTTTGTATTTTGAGTGTCCATTTTGAGATTGTTGAAAATGTGTTCTTTTTGACATTTTGAAAAATTGTTTTCAAAAATAAACAAAACGAAAACGTGTTTTCTCTCTCTCTCTCTCTCTCTCTCTCTCTCTCTCTCTCTCTCTCTCTCTCTCTCTCTCGCCGGTGCTCCCTTCGAACGGCGCTCCCGGCGATATCCCTACGAGCGGCGCAGTGGTGGTTTGGGTTTGGGCGATCCCTGCGATCTCCTTCTTCATCTTTATTTTTCTCATTCTTCGATGTGGTGGTTGGTTGGGTCGCGACTTGGCAGTAGTTGGTGCAGGCGATGGTTGGGTCGCCATTTTGTCTGTACGGTGGTAGTCTTTCTGGTGACGATTTAAGCTGTAGCGGTGGGGGTATTTCTAGGGTGACGAATTTGGCTGTGGTGGTAGGGGTTTCTGGTAGCGATTTTGGTAGTGGTGGTGCAGTTGTGGTTGGAGATTTCGGCAAAAGCAGTTATGGCCAGTTCAAGTTTTGAGGATGATTTTTGATTGATTTTGGTATATGTTTGGGTAGTGGTTTGTGTGGTTATTGAAGAAGTGATCGAGGGCTTCACAATGGTATGCAAATTCGATGGTGATGGAGGAGGATGACCGGAGGTTAGAGGGTTGGAAAGTGGCTGGTCCATTGTTTTGGCAGAAGAAGGAACTGGTGTGTTGAAATGGAAAATGTTGTTTCCCGTGTTTTGGGTTTTTTCATGAGTTTGGCTTGAAAACGTCAAAAATGATGTTTTTTTTTTTCGTTTTATGTACAATATTTTTTTTTTCGTTTTCAAAAATGCGCTTTCGAAAATAAGAAATAGAACGCATTTTCGTTGTTTTAGAAAAACAGAAAACGATCCGAAAATGACAAAGAGAACGGCCCCTTAGCCATTGTTTGGCTCCTTTATTTTCAAAATACATTTTTAAAGTTTTTCCTTATTTTTTAACCATACTTCTCTATCAAAATATCATTTCAAAAGTGGAAATTAAATGAACTAAAAGTGTTTTCAAGATATCAATTCATACTTAACAGTTATAAGTTTTTCTTTCAAAAATCACACATAATTAAAATTTTAAATATTTATAATAATATTATAAAAATTATTTTACATATCCAACCCACCACCATCCATCCCACCCATAAATTGATTTGGTTGATTGTAACCAATAAATTGATTAATATGTGACGAATAAACAATATGTGACAAATAAAAAAGATAAATCGTGACTAAAAAATAATGTGACCTAATATTTTGTTAATTTATAATCAATAATTTGATAATTTGTGATTGTGTGAGAAGTTGTAACTTATAAAATTTATAATTTGTGATCGATATATAAATTGTGGCGTATAATTTTTTTGATTTGTGACTTATAAAAAATTTTCTTTGTGACATGTAAAATGTTTGATTTGTGATTGAGAAAGAATTTGTGACCAATTTTATATAATTGTAATCTTTACATACTAAATTAATTATTTCATAAATAAGATTTAATTAATAGTTGATTTTTAAAATTTTAAAGCTTGTTTCTTCATTTCAGCGATACTTAATCTTTTATATACATGAATTTTTAAAGTTAGACACTATCTGTTGAAATGCACTTAACAGTGAAGCGATGTTGGTGAGAGTGGGGATAGGTTTGTACTAAACAAGTTTTAGGTAGCAAATCGCGGGCTTGTCTTGGATGAGCTAACAACTGAAGGTCAAAGCTGTGATTCAGCATTAACAGAGGTTTAGTTGATGTTTGTTTTTACTAGCCATTTATATGCATAATTTGCTGTTCCTATTTTACCCTTTTGTTTGGCTTTTTCAGCTGATTCCACGCACAAAACAAACAATTTCTGGTAATAAATGAATTGTCAATACATTACCTAATCAAATATGAATGCAAATTCAGTATTCTCGTGCTTATTTGATTTTTTTTTTTTTACAAAAAGAAAGATGTGCTACACAAATCTTGATGGGGTATGAGATAAGGTTTTGATGATCTGATGATATAACATTGATCTAATGATCATATAGCATAGTGTTCGAGTTCGATATATGTCTACACCTAATTGAAGGTGTCGAGTTCAGTACACTATTGCGCATTGTCAATAGAAGGACTTTGATATTTCGTTGCGCATTTGTGCACACCAAGATAGTGCAAAATGTATTGCATTGTTTAAGTTCATAATCTTATAATCGCAAATTTTAATAAATGATTACTTATACAGTTATACCTTTTGTTGACCTCGAAATCCACTTGGTCAACAAATCTCAATTCGTATCTCATTCACGTGTATATTACCTCCATATTTGGACAACCACGTTAGACTACTCGTGACCATTGCTTTAGCAAAATTTTATGATTGACGAACATTTGACCGCTCAAGTAAAACGGTGAATGCATAAATAGGTATAGGAGAGACAGAATGGACAAGAATATGGGTGTCGGGTTTGAAGAGAGAATGTCGAGTTTGTTTTATGTGAATATATGCTCACCAGTCGAATTTGTGTTATATGAATATGCTGCGAATCGTTTCATTGATAGAATTACCTTATTTTTGGAAGGCACAAATGTGAGCTTTTATATCAAAAGAAAATAAGTGATGTCCATTGAATATTTGACACATGATATCATCTTGAAGCTCACGAGTCAAATGGTGTCAATTCCAGTTGTCATAGACTTGTAGCTGCCTAATACAAGCTGAAAAGCAACCACCCTATGTCATAGAAGCAATCCGCGAAGTATATTGAAAAAATTACATAGAGTATCTAGCAGTGGCCATCAAATCTGCTAGATATACACAGCAAAAGATGTCATTAATTGAAGTCAACCACCTCGAAAATACACTGCAGCAAGAGGTGGTGCCTCACTATGAAAATACCATTTTGGGAGTAATTGATATCATCTCAAAAGGACCACTTCGAATGAAATGATATCACGTTGGAAAGGTGGCCAATCATTTTGGATGAGGTGCCCAAACACCTCTCCCAATTTTCCCAACCATCTCGGAGAGATGTGAAGCTAGAGCGAGGTGGGGTGATATATGGAAATTTCATGGCCTCTTGTTTTGTCTTTGCTTAGCTGGTTGTCACATGACATTTTTCTTATAATGAGGCGTAACACCTTATTCATTAATAGTGTTCTTTTCAAATCCCGAGAAGTAACGACCTATCCAGGAAACAGATTTAGGTGGTTGACCTACTTTTTATGTGAAAATTCGTCCATGAAAAAGATTTATGTATAATTCTTGCAGAAATTGCATTAAATAGAAATTACAAGTAAAAAAAAATGATGAATTTGAAAATATTGCCGTATTAATGAAATAAATTGAACAATCAAAGAGGCCGTAAACAAGTTTGCCATCAATAAATTTTTAATCAAAGAGCCCGTAAACTACAATTTGGGAATCATATTTTGACTAATTAAAGGAAATTTCGTATGTACGTTGGATTACTTTTCAAGAAAGTAGATTTTTAAGTCTTACTTTTTAGAAATTAGGCTTTGTTAGTACAAAGCTAATTCTAGAAATCATTTTCAACGAAATAAGTAATTTAAAAGTATGTTTTAAGTTTTAATTTACTTTCGTGCACAATCAAAATAGAGGCATAATAGGATGGATTAGTGGTATAGTTAAAGTCAAAGCTTTCACTTTCCAAGAGGAATGTAGAATAATCAAGAAACGTGTTTGGTTTTGTTTAAATTCTTAATTCAATACAGCAGTCGCGTGTTTTGCGTAAAAGCGCCGCTCCGATGTCACATCGCCGGTAAAATTAACCATTTTGGTCACGTCAAGACGTCAAGTTGGAGACGTGCCGGGTCAGTACATATAATTCTAATTGTTTTCTTCAAAGAATCATATGAAAAAAAATTATTTCTATTTTTCCTTTAAATTATGATATGCATCTAGTAGTCCCTACGAATAATAACGACCTCTTTTTTCTTTTTTCTTTTTCTTTTTTCATGTATTACGTATTGTTTAAATATACGATAAAATGTATCTCGTTCAGAAATAAATTTTGGATTTTCGTCATGATATTTTTAACGTTAATACTGTTGACATATTTTGTATGTTAAATAAAAAATAATAATTGATAAACACCTCGTTTATCTCTATTCTTAATTATATCAAATTCTTGCACTTTGCCATGTGAATTGCATAAATATACATGGGATATTAAGTGTGGGAGGAGTCGCTCGCAAGGCACGAGCTGAGCAACGTTTTTATCGTGCGTGTTGACTCGATTTGCCCCATTTAACACCTCTAGATATATAGAATTATGAAAATAATAAATGTCACATTTAATTGTCCAACGTTTTGAGATGATTTCTTCGTTGAACGAACACATTTTCAATAATGGTAGTTTTGATTACGATGGGTTTCTAGATTTTAATTAAATTTCTTACTTTTTAATGAATTAATATGTCGTGTGACTGATGACTTAGAAAGGTTATATGACTTTAATGGAGATTAATAAATAATTATTTAAAAATGGTTTTTCACAAAATATATGTATGTATCATGTATGTATAGTGGAAAAGAGAATAAGGCGTGGATAAGTTGGGAGATGACGTGAATCTGAAGGGGGCTGATTTCGACCACTCATGTCAACCCTCATGGGACCTAGATGTCTGTAATAACCACATCTGGAGAAGCAACTTGTACTCAGTGGGACCCCATCTATCAATTGTATCACTTTTTTATTCACCAAGTAGGAAAAAAAGGCATGGATTTTTATTTTTTTATGTAGGGATATTAATCTTATTAAAAATTTATATTTTTGAATAATTGATGAACTCTGAACCAAACAAGACAATTGGAAAATATCTCGGATGATAAAATAGGAACTCATGCATACTATAAAGTCACAACACGATTTATCAAGTCACACATTGAACATTGCAACTATCATATTATATTTCGATGCATATTATTATTAAATTATCGAGCCACTTTGAGATATTAGTTCATAATAATGGATATAATATTACCATTTTAATGTTTTTATTTTTTACTTTTTTTAAATTTTGAAATATTATGCTAACATTTAGGTGATGTTAAGAGCATACTTTTGGACATATTTAAATAATTTTATAAACGCACTTCGTTTATCTAGAACAACCTTTTAGAGGAAGCTGACTTAAAGTATCTTTATCTGATAAAGCAAAAGCAGAAACCCTGTCAAACGAACCCCAAACATGTCAAAAGATTCTAAACGTCTCTTAAGTTTGATTAAAGTTATAAAAAATCTGTCAAAATCATTTCTTACAATGTCGGCATTAACAATAATTCTTCAGATAAATATGGTTTTGACATTATTATTCTTATTATTTACAAATTGCGTGATAATTTAGTGGTGTTGACTAGGTTAATTATCGAATAACTTGGGCATCTTAATTGGTTTAGGTAGTTGGGTGGGTTCCTTTTGGGAAGGGGAGTTGCAATATATATTTCAACATATCACTCTCTCCAACAAGTCAAAAATGTAGACTTTTTTTGTTGTTCGGCCAATCCTTATCTTATTCTTCACCTTTTTATCAAGAAATCTACTCATTTATCATGTCCCATAAGTTTTTGTTTAAGCCCCTATTGGTTAAGTTTAATATGAGATCAAAGTTGTGGATCCCATACAACGTGTGGTTGAAAATGAATCTGAAAAAAAATGTGGACCAAACGGGAGTTAAATATCTTTTTCTGCTTTTTTTGCTTCGTTTAAAATAACATTAAGCCCCATTTTTTGTATGAATTAAAATTTAGATTTTAATCTAATTCAAAGAAAATAATTAATTTGAATCACATATTTCATAGGTCCCCAATACTTTTCAACCACCTGTTTAATCGAATTTAATAAAAATCTACTAAAAATTTAATGTTTAATCCTTATCAAACAGGGACTATATTTCGTTCCCCTTCAAAAAAAGGTAGCTCGTTTGGGGATTAACAATATTGGAATCCAATTGTTCGCGATGGACGAATTATTTGTTAGAAGTTTTTGATGCCACGTTGAATTTTGAAGTTCTCTACAAAGGTCTACGTTGTTAAAATGAGAAGCTCGTAAGTTTTTGTTTTTTATACTTAAGTCGCTTGGGAATTTACCTTATCAAAATAGAAATATTCAATCTCTTAAATTAAAATTGTCGATGAAATAATTTAATATTGTACAATACAAAGAAAAAGAAAAAAAAGAATTCCAATTTTTTCCCACTTATTTATAAAAATCTTACATATAAAGTTCTGTAATATTTTAATCTTTAGGTGCTAATTATTAATTTGATTAGTTGACTAATAACAATTTAAATTACGTTAACGTGCAGGCGTGACTTTTATCTGCACGTGCATGCATGCATGTGTATTTAGCGTGGGAAGGAGTCGTTTTGTACGACGTAGTATAGATTTCCGTAGCTAGGAATAGGATTAGGTTTTAAAAATGAATTGACACGTGGCATAATACTTTGTGGATTGATGCATAGGCGGCCAAAGGTGGCTTGAAAAATCTAGATTTGGAAGCAATGGTGAAGAGTAGTGTCGAGTGTCTTCTTTATTGCGATACCTTCTCCACTATAAGATAAAATAAAATGAATATATTTCTTGCTTTTTAAAAAGAGATAAGAGGGCTTTTATTTTAATTTTTAAAATTCGTATCACAAGTTTTAGAGATAAATAAGTTCATGTTTGGCTTTTATTTCTCAAAATTTATTTTCTATGATATATTTAATGAGATTCACTACATTTATCGATTTTTCAACTATATATATTATCTACTTTTATCAAAATCTATTAAAAATTTTATTTTTGTGAAAACCAAACTGGGGCTAAATTGAAATAGCGAATAAGAAGAAAGTTTTGAAGATTTTGAATTGATAAATTTAAAAAATTTACCTTGCGTCTTTTGCTCTACATTTAAGTGTGTCCTGAGAATATGATGAAAAACTCCGAATTGGTCGAATCTTATTAGGGGAGAGGCAAACTCCAAAGCAACATGGCACATAATAATAAAAGTAACATTCAACAACAATTATTGTTTTTGAAATAAGGTATGACATTCCAGCCCTGAAAAAGCATGCATGAAATAACAGGCCTTCTCTCGAGTGATTAGTGAATAAAATGTCGTTGAGTCGTTCTGTTGTTACATATATTTGGAGTTATTGACGTATTTAGTTACTTTTATTTTTCATTTTTTACTTTCTTATTCGTGCGTGTTCAATTTAGAATGAAAGTACATAATAGTTTTATTTCTTAGAAAACCATTGTCAATGTATAAAAATTCTACATCTAAATTTTAAACTAAAAAATTCAATGTAACCTTGAAGCCAATGTTGACAATTACTTGCTACGTACATTTATGCCTCTTGTCTCACAAATATTAGGATCAAGTGCATAATCACTAAGCAATCGCATTCAAAATGATGTAAAATTGAAGAAAGTGACTACACGAATCTCAATTTAACTTGGTAAATTAAATTTCACTCTACGCATAATCACCAAGTAATCTCTAAAACCACATGGTTTTGTCTTATTATTTTGAGTCACTACAAAATTTACAGTTTCAAGTCCTTGTTCGTATCCAAATTGATGATATAGTGTACACCGTCACAATCTACTATTTAATCCTTTTTTTTTTTAAAAAAAAAAGTAATTTTTAAATTAATTTAAACGTGATCATGCTCAAGAATAATACTATTAACCAGTGTTTTTCTTTTTCCCTTTTCTTATATTATCATACACAATATAAGGCCATGTTTGGTACGAATTAAAATCAGATTTTAATCTAAGTCAAAGTCAAACAATTAATATTAATCACATCTTTTATAGTTCCACGACTTTTCAACCACACATTTCAAAAACTTATATCACAATCTACTAAAAATCTAATTTTAATCCCGACCAAACACCCTCTAAATCTCTACCCTGTATATATGTTGTATCTAATCAAGCTTATAACTTATAAGTAGCTTCAAACCTGCTTAAAAATCACTTAAATCAATTGAATCTCAAGATAAAGGCGATATAAAATAAGAACTTTTCCTTAGTAGATAATGAAATTCTTAAAAAATTATCCAGTTGTAAGATAATACGCAAAAGTAGTTTATAACCTACTTTAAAGTTGTTCACATCATGTACGATTCAAGTCGAGATAAGTCCCGAAATTTTTTATCAGATCATAGTCGAGTACGGACGAACACCACCACGTAAGCGTTACATCTAATCAACAAGAAAAGAGAAAGCAAAATTGAATCCCGACTCTTAAAGCTAGACTAGAATACGATTCTTGGAGCTTAATGGGGGAGAGTTTGTTAAAGGAGGTGTGCAGTTGAGTCTTTTTGGGCCCACATTTTGTTGGGAGGTTTGGGAACAGGCTCGTACTGCACGGCTCGTTTAGTAAAGAAACACGTGGCAAATGATTTATGCCTTCTTAGGTTCGTCGTGATCTGACGTGGCGTCTACATGCAAATGCCACGTGTGTTTAGAACATGACAGAATGAAAGGTGCAAAGTTAGGAAAACGTGAGTGTACTGACGAAAAGTCAGCTAAAAGCAACGAAATTTATAATTTCGACTCCTTCAACTTAATTGTACTGTTTATTCTTCTCCTCAAGATAAATTGACTTAACCTTAAGATTTTTAATTTTTTTTTTTTTTCAAAATTCATTTTCAACCGTGCATTTTATAAAATTCACAACGTTATCAACTTTTCAATCATAAACTTGATTATTTTTTTTAATCAAAATTTACTAAAAGTCTGATTTTTAACCAAACCAAACAGGAGTAAGAAGTTTTATCAACTTAATGTTAAGTAGTTTTCGCTAATATTCTAACTATTTGAGAATTTTTTCACGCCATCAAAACTAAACAAGAATTGGTTACTTCACGCCAAAAATCGTCCGATTCACAGCAAAATCGGGTCAATTCGCCAGAAAATGATTTTTGAAAATATAATTCTAATTCTTTTCGTATTCATTATGATAAAATCTTGTGGTGGGATGTAAGCATTGCACATTTTTCTTGTTAATTTTAGTTTTAAATTTTGTTACCTTATCGCTTTTAGTAGTAGGAGTTTATGATTGTTTGCATGGTAATTTGTAAATTGGTTTATGGTGAAACCAAGACACGCAAATGCCATAGGTGACCGGCCAATTTCGACCCCCGTGCCTGATCCGATACGTCTCCCGGTTCATTCTCATTACGTATGGCTAATGCAATTCAAATTCTTACTTTTTAACTTCAGATTAAGTAAATGTTAAAACTATACATTGATTCTTTTTTTTAACGATTCTTAATTTGGTTTACCAGAAACGTTACTTTGCTTTGATTTGAGTAAAATTGATACAACTAATAAATTATATAATATTATATTGGAAATATCAAAGAGAAGAAGAAGTAGATGGAAACAATAAATGAAAAATAAGAGTCGAACGTATGTGACACGCTGTCCTAAAAACAATATTTGTCTCATCTAGTATACTTTTAGAATTTTCAGCACATAATTAAAAGGATTGATAAGCCTTCAAGAAAGAAGTACAAATTAAAAAATGATTATTTCTAGTCGAACTTGTTAAAAACTTGAATAAGGTTTGAATATTTATAAAAATGTGAAAAATCAATTGTAGAAATTAATGATAAAATCTTATGTTGTTTTCTTATATTTGGAATTGGAAATCTATCATTTATTTGTAGATTTCTAACATTATACTACGAAAAGGCTCTAAACACTCGTGAAAAGTTGAGAACTTTCCACCAAAAGACACCAGAAATTCAAATAAAAATGCAGCTCAACGGCTTATGTCCTTACGTACGCATAGTAGAAGCAAAATTGCTTCAGTTTCCTACAGACAACTCATTGCATACACAAGGCCATTTGCCCTGTTCAGATTCAACCAACATTGCCTTCCAATTTCATCTAACATTATCTTCCAATTTCATCATTAATTTATTCATATTTCAACCCAAATTTTGAACAATAAATAATTATAATAATTATATNATATAACAATCTCTCACTTGTTCAAGATTTCCACATATTCATACTTGGTAACACTAATGCATAAAGAATAGATATATTTCGATTTAAATTTAATCATAATGTAAATCTCACAAAATATTATCGAAATTTCAGGTAGTACAATAACTTAGAACCAATCATTCCTTGTGATAATACAGGTGAAATTGTCACCTCTTGTTAGCATATCATTTAATTCACATACATCGGAATGAACAAGTTCGAGTAAGTGAGATTTTCTTTCTACATTATGAAATGACTTTTTGATCACTTTTTATTTAATATATGTTTCACACTTTTCTAAGTTTTCAACTTATTAAACCACATTTAACTATTCTTTTCATAATGCTAATTCCTATGTGTGTTAATCTACCATACCATAAATTAAATGAATCAATGACATAAGCAAAATATATGTTTTTGACCATTCTTGAAAGTACAAAATTTGACCATTCCTTCTGCTAATAGTCATTTCCAACAAAATACTCATTATGGGTTAGTACAAGTTTTTTCGTCTCACAAATCTGATTCCCGATTTTTTTCAAGAGAACCACACTTGCTAAGTTCTTATTCATTTTCGGTACATGAAGTACAATGGTCAAAGTAACCTTCTTTCTCGAAGTAAAGATGATCTCCATATTTCCTTTAACAATCACTTTAAATCTTCCTTCATTTATCATATGGATGTCTTATCAAGGTCATGATAAGCTTTGAAAAGAGATTTATCACACATATGGATGGTTACGCAGGTATCATACCGACAACCCAAAACCTTGCTTTGGATTTCATTGATTTCGCTCACCATATCGATAATCTCATCAACGGAATTCACTTGTCCTTCATTATTTTGGATCTTTTTGTGCTTACAATCTTTTGCATAATGCCTTGATTTTCCACAAACATAGCAATGTCCTTTGACTTGGTTTTGAACTTCCATCGATCCTTTTTAGGACCAAGAGATTTCCTTTTCTTCTTGTACTTTTTGAAGTTATCCACATTGTCCACGATATTGACTTTTGAAGAGTTAGCATAAGAACTTTCAGTCTCATCTCTTGCCATTGATTCTACCTCTATGCAAAGATATTGTTGAACGTGTTCTAAAGAGAAGTATTCGAAATTGTGAAGAATCTTCTTTCTATATCCATTCCAAGATCCTGGAAGTTTAACAATAATTGCTCCACTTTTCACCGCTTTTAATTTGATGACAATAACTTATAATTTATGTACTTTGAGGCAGCAAAGGAATATTATCTAACATTTTGAAATCAAAGTATTTAGACATAAGAAATTTCTTAGTACCATCCTCATCTGCCTTATATTTATTTTCAAGTGCATCCCATATTTCCTTTGTCGAAGTGATGTTAGTGTAGAAACCTGTTTATTAACAGGAGCAGTTGCCTTAACCAGTTGATTTTTGACTTTTTTCTTTTGTAACCTTTGTTGATTCTTCAGACTGAACTACTTGTTTTTTGCCCTTGGTAGGTACATGATTCTCATCGATCACTTTCTTCTTCACAGAGATTTCTGGCAGCTGGACTCCACTTCTCGTTGTGATAGTCTAGACTAGTTCTTCTTTAGGGTGCTTTCGAAGCCTTTGAGGAAATGGAACATGCGGCACATAATCTCGAACAGGGGTAGCAGGCTTGTATGATGGTGTCTAAATAATTGTATGATTCATAGCTTAAACTGCTAATACATGTGCTCTTGGATTTGTCTCTGTATTGCTTGGTAAGGTCCATTGAGTTCTCCCTGCTAATGCAGTTGCTATCTGACCCATCCGAGTTTCCAAGTTTTTAATTGCAGCCTGTTGGTTCTGAATAATTGCCTTTTGGTTTTAGAAATTAGTCTCACTCTTAGTAATGAATTAAGTTAATAATTC
>CAIGRF010393186.1:4181-18725 GCA_903798235.1 Fraxinus ornus | reverse complement strand
GATTCCACGCACAATTAAACCCAATTGAGTTTCACTTCTCTCTCTACATAATAACCCCACCACCCCATCCACCCGATTAATTTCATCTCACACACTCTCTCTCTCATCTACACCAACTCCGACGAACCGACGACATAATCAACTCTTGCCACCTCGAAGCCACACCTAAAGGATTCCAATCTCCACCTTGTTCTCTACCTCCATGGTGGTGCCAAGAAGGTGAGGTAGATGGAAAAATTTGTCGCCAATCCTCATTTTCGTGCATCTAGTAGTCTGCAAAGCGAGCACCGCTCTTAAAAGCAGTGTCGTCGCTCGATGGTGATTCTTCTTTTCCTTAGCCTTGTTTTCTTGCATGAATGCCAACCAGTTTGACTGAGTTGACTCAGTCAATCGAATAGAAATTCTTCAACTCCGGTAATGAAAGCTTTCTCTCAATTAATTATTGAGCCTTCAGTAATGTGAGGTCTATGATTGGTGGATTAAATTGATTTTTCTCCAAATCAAATCAATAGACTCAAGCCCTGAAAACTTGCTAAATCGTTAGCAGGTTTGATGTGAAAGTGGTGGTTGTGGTTATAGATTGAGGCGCGGGTGGGAGTCCCTTGTTCAATCTACCGAACTAAATATTGTGTCATATTTTGGGCGCCCGTTTAGCTTGCTATTTTGGGTTGCGGTGGCAGTAGGTTGCGGTGGTGTGAGTTGTGGTAGTAGTGGTGAGTTGCTAAGTGTGCGTGGATCTGTTTGTGGTACACGTGTTCAAATATATGTAGGATGGTATGTGTGTTGTGTGTGGTGCGATTGGAGGCAATGGGTGATGGGTTGTGGTGGTGATCTATGTATGATGAGTTGGAGGTGGCAGTGGTGGTCTAGGCAATGATGGTTCTGTCGCTGGTGGTACATGTGGTGATCATTTGTGACCAAATATGTGTGTATTGTGACGTTGTGACCAATTTTGTGTTAATTGTGATCGATTGTGACTTGATCATATACGGTCACAATTAAGATTCAATTGATTACAGACAGTCACGCTGAATACAAATTTGATCACAGTTAGTTACATTGAATACAAATTTGGTCACCATTAGTCACAGGTAGTCACACTAAACACAAGTTTGTCACAGTTAGTCACATTGAATACAAACTTGGTTAAAGTGACTTGAAATTTTTTCGATAATTTTTTAGGAAGCGGAGGCAGAGATGGGATGGGGGTAGGTGGATCCATGGGGTAGGGTTGTGATTTTCATTTTTTAATTTTTTGAAAATCTTTAAGTCATCGGAGCGATCGCCGGAATGATTGTCGGAATAGTTGTCGGAGCGATTGTCGGAGCAGTCGTCGGAGAGGCCGCCGGAGCTGATGGCCGTCTCCGGTAGAGAGGTGGAGGGAAGGTGGTGTAGTGGGATGATAGGATGTGGTAGGTGAGGTGACATAGGTAGAAATAATTAATGTATTTTATATTATATTTTAATATTTAATAAATTTATTTACCACCTGATTTTTAAAATATTTTAATGAGTTTATTATTTATGAAATGTGATCTTTAAAACTAGGAGTTATGTATTGTTCCCAATTATTAATGATATGCGTTGGCTCTAGAAACATAACATTGGGCTGTACTAGGAGTTTTAGAACATGAACCAGATCTCCTTATATTTTCCCTTTTCTTTTATTTTTTAAATAAAGGTTATTGAAAATTATTTTAATTTAATAATTCACATGAAAATAAGTGAAAGTTGAACTTTTTAGCAACATGATATTATGATAAATGAGGACACTTCGTTCAACATGGGAAGCTCCTCACAACGATTGAATCGTGAAGATTTGATTGGAGCGAGGAGTAGGGTCTTGTTTCGACGAAATGGGAGAGAAAATATGTCATATGAGCAAGTTGAAACTACTTGTCAATGCCTAAAAAGAACTATTAGTTAGCCAATTTTAATAATGAAAAATAGAAAAATATTATGTATAGAGCAGCTCTCCTTATCAAAATGAAAACTAGAATTCGGAATAACCTTAAATTAAAAAGCGGAAAGCGAGAAGACCTTGAACCATACAAACCCTCTCCTTCGTGGTAAGCTAGACTCTCTTCTCTTTAGGCTCAAATTTATTTTTAGTGACAATAATGTTCTTGGTAAATTAGCAGGAGGAAAGAAGCTCTCCCCCATGTGTGATGTCGATGTAACAGTAAATGAAGATTCTTATTCCAACTCTGTGGTATATTAGAGCAAAGCCCAAAATGACCTAATCAAATAATTGCTTAGCCAATCATGGATTTCGCATTACGAATGAATCGACTTCTAATACCGATAGTAGATGTCAGTTGAGTCAGCTTTTGCAACACTTACTATTGATGGAAAGAAAGGGGCAAGATACGATCAAAAGACGAAGATCTACACATAGTAACAATTGTAGGCTTGTATTATGCCATCAAATTACACCACCCATGTGTTGGACTGTGATGGCATTTGTGACATTTGTCTTCCAACAGTTTGGGAGATGATGAATTGGACCTGGCCCATTGCTAGAATGTATTTCGCCATTGCCCGATAATGCATTGAAATTGGACCAAAAACCTGACCCACTTATCTTGCCACTTGTGCTGCTCTGGACCGTCGATTTCATGGTTGATCAATGGTTGATATATATATATATACCAGCTGAACCGTCCACTTGACTTTGATTTGACTTTTCATTTTGTTCTCTCTTATTGCGTCTATGATGCTTCTGGTGTTCTATGTTCTTCGTGATTCTCTCTTCTCATTCATGTGTAATACTTTTTGTATGATTAAAACCTCCGCAATCTGTGTGATTGCTGCCTTTTGTGGTTCTTCGAGAGAAAATATTTCTGGTTTGATTGTAACTGTGTTCCTTCGATCCATTGAATAGCTATAGTGGGCAATAGATTAAGGGTTTTGGTGTTTCTTGTAGCTGTTTCTTTGTGCAAAAGGGTACAGTGTATTTTTAGAGCCATATACCAAGGAAAGAAATCAATTCTTTATGTTTCAAGGGTTCTATGTGAATCTGGTTTATGCTTTTGTTTTAGGTGTTTGGCTCTGCTTGCGTAAGGAGTCTTCGATCATTCGATTGTCTCGGGAAAATTAATTTTTAGCTGACATTCAATTTTCGATCTGATTGTAGAAACTCTAATTTTTCCTTTCTTGATCTGGCTACTAATCTTTTGCTCTCTATTTGTGTTCTTGCGAGGGAACTCGTTCTTGGTGAACCTGCTTGGAGTTTTGGACTGGCACATGTGAGTGAAAAAGGTTTGCATATTTTGAATAAGAGAGGGGCATTTGGTAAGGATGTGATTTCTAAAGTTCCATTCTGTGAGTATTGTACCTTATGAAAACAACATAGGCTTCATTTTAATATTTGTCAGCATAGGACTGCATCTATCCTTAAGTATATTCATTCTGACATGTGGGGCCCATCATCTACTACCACTCAAGGTGGTAACAAATATTTTTTATTGATTTTTGATGATTTTTCAAGAAAAGTTTGGATTTATCTTTTGAAACAAAAATCAGATACTTTTGAAAAGTTTAAAAATTGGAAAACTTTAATTGAAAATCAAACGGATAAAAAGATAAAGGTTTTAAGAACGGACAATGGTTTGGAATTTTGTAATTCTGAATTTGATCAGTTGTGTAGAGATGATGGGATCCTCAGGCATAAAACTGTTCCTTATACTCCTCAGCAAAATGGAGTTGCTGAAAGAATGAATAGGACTTTATTGGATAAGGTTAGATGCATGATGATTAGTTCTGGTGTTCCTAAAGTTCTTTGGGGTGAGGCTGTTATGACAGCGGTTTATATTGTGAATAGAACTCCTTCTAGTGTCTTGGATGGTAAGACACCTGAAGAGGTATGGTCAGGGAGATTATCTGATTATACTACTTTGAGGACTTTTGGATGTGCTGCATACTCTCACCAAAGTATAGGCAAGTTGGAGCCTAGATCTCAGAAATGTGTTTTCATGGGGTATCCTGAGGGAGTGAAAGGATACAGACTTTGGGTGAGAGATGAGAAAGGTTTTAAGATGATAACCAGTAGGAATGTGACTTTTAATGAAGTTGATATGCCCTGTTTGAGTAAGAAAGTCCCTAGTGATGTTCCCGAGAGGGATGAGGATGAGGGGACTAGAATGCAAGTAAGTTTGGATCATTCTCCTGGACTTGTTGAGGAGGAACAAGTTGAGAATGAGGTTGAGGGGGAGAATGATGATGTCACTGGTTCTCATGAACCTGTTGAAGGTAGTGAACATGACTTAGTAGGTGATGTGGTTGGTCCTCTGAGTGATTATCAACTTGCTCGTGATCGAGCTAGGAGGGAGATCAGGGAACCCGTTAGGATGGGTGATTATCAATCCTTTGCTGTTTTGTCTTATCAAGACTTAGTGTTTAAGGAGCCTAAAACTTATGAGGAGGCTGTGAGTTGTCGACAATCTAAAGAGTGGCTAGGTGCTATGGAAGAGGAGATGAAGTCCCTTGTGAAGAATAATACTTGGACTTTGGTTCCTAAACCCAAGGATAAGTCTTTGGTGGACTGTAAGTGGGTTTATAGTATTAAGGAGGGTAGTTCGTCTAAAGAGCCTCTTAGGTTTAAGGCTAGACTTGTTGCAAAGGGGTTTACACAGAAACCTGGTATTGATTATAATGAAATATTTTCTCCTGTTGTGAAATATACTACTATAAGAGTCATGCTTGCTTTGGTTGCTCAATATGATTTGGAGCTTGAACAAATGGATGTTAAAACTGCCTTCTTGCATGGTGACTTGGATGAAACGATTTATATGAAACAACCTCATGGTTTTATTGATTCTAAAAAGCCTAATCATGTTTGTTTGCTTAATCGATCTTTGTATGGTTTGAAACAATCACCTAGGTAATGGTATATTAGATTTGACAATTATGTGTCTTCTATTGGCTTTGTGCGAAGTGCCTTTGATCATTGTCTTTTTTTTAAAAGAAATGATAAGAATGATGTGATTGTTTACTTACTTTTGTATGTTGATGATATGCTGTTGATTGGACATAAAATGAGTGATATAAATAACATTAAAAAGGCTTTAAGTGCTGAATTTGAAATGAAAGATTTATGACATGCTAGGAGAATCTTAGGAATGGATATTAAAAGAAATAGATCACAACAATCTCTTCTTTTAACATAATCTAATTATGTGAAAAATGTATTATCCAAATTTGCTATGCATGATTCTAAGCATGTTACTTTGCCTTTTGCTTGTCATTTTAAGTTGAGTAAAAAACAATGTCCACATGATGAATCTGATAACAAATACATGCAAAAAGTGTCTTATGCTAATGTGTTGGATCTGTTATGTATACTATAGTGTGTACTAGACCTAATGTTTCACATGCTATTAGCATTTTGAGTAGATATATGGTAAACTCGGGTCTTGAACATTGGACCGCTTTAAAATGGCTTTTAAGATACTTAAAAAGTTCTGCAAATTTAGGTTTGCATTTTAAATTTTGTAAAAAGGAAGATGTGTTGAAAGGATATGTCGATTCTGATTATGCTAGTAATAAGGATAATAGGAAATCAACAACTGCATATGTGTTTACTTTGTGTGGAACTTGCATTAGTTGGAAGTCTTAATTACAGTCTATTGTTGCCTTATCTATTACAGAAGCTGAATATGTAGCTGCTACTGAATCTATAAAAGAGTCTTTGTGGCTTAAAGGCTTGTTAAGTGAATTAAATGAATTGCATGATCTTGTTGTGGTTTATTGTGAAAGTCAAAGTGCTATTCATTTGTGTAAAAATCATGTTTTTCATGATATGATTAAACATATAGATGTTAGGATGCATTTCATTAGAGATATAGTTGATAAAGAGTCCATATTACTTGAAAAAATCCCTATACAATTTAATCCCGCGGATATGGGAACAAAGGTACTTTCTCTTACCAAATATAAGTCATGCTTACAAATTCTAAGAATTGATACGGGTGAATTTGGGTTTTCTGCATGTGTTGACCTTCTTGGTGTTGGTGTTAATAAACACTAATGTGTTTTGATTGTTTATAACATTGGCATTAAGGGGGAGATTTGTTGGATTGTGATGTCATTTGTGACATTTGCCTTCCAACTGTTTGGGAGATGATGAATTGGGCCTGTCCCATTGCTAGAATGTTTTTTGCCATTGCTCGATAACGCATTGAAATTGACCCAAAAACTCGATCCACTTATCTTGCCACTTGTGTTGCTCTGGACCGTCGATTTCATGGCTGATCAATGGTTGATATGATTGGATATATACCAACTGAACCGTCCACTTGACTCTGACTTTTCATTTTGTTCTCTCTCTTTGCGTCTGGGATGCTTCTGGGGTTCTCTATTCTTCGTGATTCTCTCTTCTCATTCATGTGTGATACTTTGTGTATGTTTAAATCCTCTTATTTTAATCATCAATCTGTGTGATTGATGCCTTTTGTGGTTCTTCGAGAGAGAGTATTTCTGGTTTGAATGTGGTTGTATTCCTTTGATCCATTGAATAGTTATAGTGGGCAATAGATTAGGAGTTTTGGTCAAAAGCCCTAATATGTGTTTCTTGTGGCCGTTTCTTTGTACAAAATGGTACAATGTATTTTTTTCATCCTATACCAAAGAAAGAACTGATTTCTTGATGTTTCAAGGGTTCTATGTGAATCTAGTATATGCTTCCATTTTAGGTGTTTGACTCTACACCAAGGAAGAAGAAAAAACGAGAGTTCAAAAGGAGAAAAAAAAAGGTCAATCTCCTTCGGAGCGTGCTTTCCAACCACTTATTTATCATGACCAGGTAGATCTATGCGTAAGATTCGACTTGTATTATGGATACTAATAGGTCTTGAACCATCATGACAAGGTAAAGTGAACTTATTCAGAGGAGACCCAGTATGTCATCTTATTTAGTTAGGTTGGTCAAGAAGGGTTATTGCCCATTGCCAAGATATCCGTGGGGCTAATTGGTCCAACAATAGCAGGTGAGACTACCTTAGAAAAGTTAGAGTTATTGCCCCCATTTACAAGTGTTTTTATTCAAGGTGACAATTAGATATTTCAGCCTTCCAACACCGAGTTTTATGTCAGATTTTATATATCGTGTTACCATTTGGTAGAGTTCTGCGTTTTTAGCAAATATTTTATAACAAAGAAATTACTAATCAAAATATCTTATATTATTTTGTTGAGGAATGTAAAAGTGGGTAAAATCTATTAAAGATCATCCAACTTAATTATTTCATTGTCCATTTCAAATGGAGTTTTCAAACGTCAAGATGAGGCTCTAGATAGTCGTTAATGTTTTTCAATTTTTTTTTTTTTTTGCAAACCTTCTTGAGGTGAATAATCTCTTTTTGTACAATTCCAAATGTGAAGCAAGTCTCCTTTTAGTGAAAATGACTACTTGAAATTCAACAGATTCTCTATTTTCTTGACTTTCATTTTAAGAAATAAACGAAATTAATGAATTTCTTACCAAGAAAAAAGTGCCCTCTCCTTTTTTATAGCTATGAATTTTCCTCACCAACAATAATGATGTAATTCTTTTTAATGTTATCCCAACTTTAAATATTATCTCAAAAATATGAATTTAGCTACGCTTAAAAAAAATTGCACAATCGCATTTTTTGTTGGAATTGGTTAAGTATAAAACCATGAAAAAGTGACTTTCGTATCAACTTTCGACAAATATTTGAAATTGATCCGATAGTCAAATTATGAAAATGAAAATCTAACTCGTTCTACTCATTGAGTAGATAGTTGTGATATATTTGGAATGTCAATTTAATTATGAATGAATGAGATTACGGTCCGAAGTTGGATAGGAGAGAGAGAAAAAACAAGCTAAAAATTATCTAACTCCGTTGCTCGCCTGTGCTCGAGCGACACTCTTTGTTTCTAACGCTCGAGCGACGCATAGGTGATATGCGAACGACAGCAAAAGTTGCGACATTTGGCAAATGTTTCTGAATTTTGAGATATATCTCTCTTCTCTCACAACCTCTTCTTCATAAATAAGATCATTGGGACGTCCATTACTTCATCCCAATCATATACAATCATAGTATAACATAAAAAATCATATTTCCTTAACTGAAATTTTTGTATAAATATCTGTTCTTCATTTCATTAGAAAGGAATGCAAAAGCCATATTTTTGGTTCGTTGCTCGTGTTTTGGAGTGCTACAAATGCAAGAAGTTAGTCTTTGTATCTTGAGAGTTGATTTCCATCATCTACAGACACCATTGCCGGACAAAATCGACTTAAGAACAAAGAGTTCAACTCTTGCATCGACTTACAAGAAGGGGAAAATAATAGGGTCTTGTTGATAACATTGGATCCTTGGAAACATTCAAACTTTTTATGCAAGAATTACATAATGAATGTGTTGGACAACACATTGTATAATGTGTATAGTTCCATGAGATCTACAAAGGAACTATGCGAATCCTTGGAGAAGAAATACAAGATTGAAGAAGCTGGAAATAAGAAATTTATCGTGGGAAAATTCTTGAACAACAAAATTGTAGATTCAAATATAGTCATCGATCAAGTACAAGAATTACAGGTAATTCTCCATAACATTAACACAAAGAACATGTCTCTAAGTGAATTATTTCAAGTGGCTGTAATTATCGAAAAACTTCAACCCATGTGGAAGGACTTCAAGAATTATCTCAAGCATAAGCACATGAGATGAACATTGAAGAACTCATCGTCCAGTTGAGAATTGAAGAAGATAATAGAACTTCGGACAAGAGTGTTGAGAGTCATATTTAACAAGAAAAGTCTAATGTGGTGGAATCAAATAACAAAAACATGAAAAGGAAGCATTCTGTCGAACCCTCCAAAAAAATGCTAAAAAGTTCAATGGTAATTGCTATAATTATGGAAATGCCGGATATCGTTCTGTTGATTGTCGCAAACCTAAGAAACAAGCCCAAACGAATATTGGTATATCAAATATAAATTGGTGGGTAATTATTTCAGAATGCAACAATATTGGAAATTCCATGGAGTGGTGGGTAGATATAGGTGCTACCCATAATATTTGTGCTGACAAAGACATGTTTTCATCCTACACCCCAACCGATGGTGAAAAACTGTTCATGTAAAATTCTTCAAGTTCCAAAGTGGAAGGACAAGTCAAAGTAGTTTTGAAGATGATATCGGGCTATAATGACGTTATTCATGTGCTGGATATTCGTAAGAACTTGATGTCGGGTTCTTTGTTAAACAAAAATAATTTTAAATTAGTCTTTGTATCCGATAAGTTTATACTTACCAAAAATAATATGTATGTCAGGGAATGTTATGTAAAAGATGGACTATTCAAGATAAATATCATTACCATTATACCGAACAACTCAAGGAATAATATATTTTCTTCTACTTATATTCTTGGGTAATCGAATTTATGACGTCATAGATTAGAACGTATAAACTTTAGTTCTATACGTAAATTAATGAATTTAAGTTTACTATCAATTATGCATTTTAATACAAATGAAAAATGCGAAATTTGTGTAAAGGCTAAGTTATACAAAGTGTCGTTACATTCAGTTGAACGAAGTACAACACCATTGAAACTTATTCACATAGATATATGTGATTTAGAGTTTGTCCAAACCAAATGTGGTAAAAAGTATTTTATTTTATTTTATTTTTTTGTTGACGTAGGAACCCGCAGCCGCTACCTGTGAGTGCGCACTGGGTAAACCTCGCTCTATATGCAGTAGCCCATAAACCACACAGGAGAGATAAACCGCACTAGGCAAACCCGGTGCGACGGATTCGACCGAGGAAGTGTTGGCATCATTTGTTAAAAAGCAAAGATAAAGTTTTGGAAGTGTTTAAACACTATAAAATTGAAGTTGAAAATCAACTTAGTAAATGAATAAAGACAATTCGTAGTGATCGAGATGGAGAATATGTCGCACAGTTTAAAGAATTTTGTTTGGAATCTGAAATTATTCATCAAACAACATCATCATACTACTTCAATCTAACGATATTGCTGAACGCAAAAATCAAACACTTAAGGAAATGATGAATGCAATGTTGATTAGTTCAAGCTTACATTAAAACTTGTGGGGGGAAACTATACTTTTGGTAAATCATATCCTTAATAAGATACCACACAAAAATAAGGTATGAGTTATAGAAAGGTCAGAAACCTTCCTACAAATACCTTAAAGTGTAGGAGTGTTTAGCAAAAGTCCAAATACATAAACCTAAACAAGTAAAGATTAAACCTAAGATAATAGATTGTCTCTTTATCGGATATGCAAACACTAGTAGTGCATATCGATTTTTGGTTCAAAAATTTTAAATATTTGATGTACATATGAGTACTATAATTGAATCAAGGAATGCTAGTTTCTTTGAAGATATCTTTTCTTGTAAAGAGAAAGAAGTAAGTTCATACAAACTTTACGATACTGCAAATGAAAACTATCAAAAAGATGGTAATCATCAAGTGGATGAAGAGCCAAGGCCGAGTAAAAGGTTAATGATTAATAAGACATTTGGTTCAGATTTTCTAACGTACTTACTACAAAATTATCCAAGGACGTTTAACGAAGCAATGTCCATTCCCGAATCTCCTTTTTGGAATGAAGTAGTTAATAATGAAATTGAATCCATCATGAATAACTATACTTGAGAATTGGTTGAACTTCCTCTGAAAAGCAAAACTTTAGGCTGTAAATGGATGTTTATAAAGAAATTGAAGTCAGATGGATCAATAGACAAGTATAAAGCTAGACTAGTAATCAAAAGGGTATGAGCAAAAAAGAAGGACTAGATTTTTTCAATACATATTCACTTGTTACAAGGATCACGTCTATAAGTGTATTGATTGCAATCGTTGCATTGCATAATCTCGAAATACATAAAATGGATGTTAAATGGTGACTTAGAAGAATAAATATATATGGAACAATCAGAAGGGTTTGTTGCTTCGAGAAATGAGAAGAAGGTGTGTAAGTTTGTAAATTTGTTGTATGAATTAAAACAAGCACCAAAACAATGACATGAAAAATTTAACAAAACTATATTGTCAAATGACTTCAAAATTAATGAATGTGACAAATATGTTTACATCAAAATCATACCTAACAGATACGTGATCGTATGTCTATATGTTGATGATATGCTAATCATGTGAAATAATTTGAACATTATTACCTCTACTAAGAAAATGTTAATAAAATATTTTGACATGAAAGATATGAGAGTTGCTGACGTGATATTAGGGATTAAGATCTGTAAGACATTTGACGGTTTGTCATTGTCTCAATCACATTATATTGAGGTTATACTTAAAAATTTTAAGGCCTATGACGATAAATCAGTTAAAACGCAAGTAGACTTAAGTTTACACTTAACCACAAATAATAGTGATCATGTATCTCAATTAGAATATTCACGCAATATAGGTAGCTTGATGTACATTATCAGTTGCACACATCCAAATGTAGCATATGCATTCAACAAGTTGAGTAGATTTATAAGTAATCCAAGTAATGACTATTGGTAGGCATTAACCCTGATTCTTAAATACTCAAGACACACGGTTGGTTATGGATTACACTACTCAAGATATCATGTTGCGTTAGAAGGATATACCGATATGAATTAGATATCTAATACAAAGGATTCAAATTCTACAAGTGGTTTTATGTTTACCATTGGAGGCGGAACTGCGTCCTGCAAATCATCTAAACAAACTTGTATAGCTCGATCCACGATAAATTCGAAGTTTATTGCCTTAGATAAAATCGGAGAAAAAGCTGAATGGCTTCGTAATTTTCTCGAGGATATTTCATGTTGGGAAAAATCGGTACATGCGATTCATATACATTGTGATAATCAATCAGCGATTGCAAGCACACAAAATAGTATATATATAATGGTAAATCTCAACATAAAATAGACTGGCTTGTTCTACTTGTTGAGTAGATCGTTGTGGTATACTTGAAATGTCAAATTCAATTCCGGATGAAAGAGAAATTGTGGTTCAAAGTTGGAAAGGAAAGAGAGGAAAAATTGGCTAAAATTATTTAACTCCTCCGCTCGCCTGGTTCGAGCGACAGGCTCTCTGTTTCTGACGATTGAGCAACGTATAGGTGACAAATGAACGACAACAAAAGTTGTAACCCTTAGCAAATGTTGCTGAATTTTGAGACGTGTAGCTTCACTCACAACCAATATTGTGCAAATCGGACCGGACCGACAGGTTCAACCGGAAAACCCGTGAACCGGCCCCTAATCCAGCCCGGTACTTGTACATTACCCAGAAAATGAAAAACCGGCTAATAAACCATCAACCCGGCCGGTTTTACCATGAACCGAAAAATCGGTCATGGTTTTTTCCGGTTTAACCGGTTAATAAAAATTTTATTTTTATTTTTTTTACAAAAAACTTTTTAACTTTCTTGATGGGCCATCTATTGCAATAGAAGACCAAAATAACTTTTTTAAACAAGTGATATTCCTTTAGCTCCTTTTTAAAGAAGATTATTCTTTCAATATTTTAGTAATCATCCAATGTGGGATACTAGCTCCTTTTTAAAGAAGACTCTCCTTCCAATATTGTAGTAATCTTTCAATGTGGGATACTAGACAATTGCCAATTCTAAATGTTTTATAGTTTACTTCATCATTTTCATTGAAAAATCATAACCTCCAACAAGATTATAATCACAAACAATTTTAATGTGAACAAAGCAAATTATTTTGGACATATTAATTGTTAGTTTTTGAGGTTATAAAATCAATTACCATAATAAATCTAATTAACAAACATGAATTATATTTACTTTGAATTAGTAAACATAAATTAAAAAAGCTATTATAGTTATGATATTTTATAGTTTATTTATGTATTAATTTATTAATTTATTTATTCTGTCATCATGTTCGATATCGGTTCGACCCTTTAACCCCCGACCCTCCTCCTTTTCCGGGTAGATGTCCGGGTCGATTTTTAAAACATTGCTCACAACCTCTCACCCTCTATAAATAAGACCTTTGAGACATGCTTTACTTCATCCCAATCATATGCAATAATAGCATAACATAAAAATTCATATTTCTTTAACCGAAATTTTGTATAAAAATTCGTTTTTCATTTCATTCGAAGGAGTACAAAAGCCATATCTTTGGTTCGTTGCTCTTTTGTTTTGTGGTGTTACAAACACAAGAAGTTAGTTGTTGTTTCTTGAGAGTAGAATATCATCATCCATAGGCACCACTGCGAGGAAAATCGACTCAAGGACAAAGAGCTCAACTCTTGCCTCGACTTTGCATCCATTTCTGTTGGTGTTACTTTGTCATATTCATTGGAGATTTTCTTTAGTGTTTTATTATTTATTTCTTTGTCGTTACTCTGTTCAATTTGTGTCAGATTCGTAAGTTCAATTTTGGTTTTAAGGTCATCACTCAAATCCATTTTTTTGTCAACATTTCCTCTTGTCCGAACTTTGTTATTAACCCTAATATTTTCATAAAGATTAAGATGAAATATAAAAGAGGATAAATAATATCTTGATAGAACAATATATAAAATATTTTGAATCAAACTTCTTTCCTGCAACTGCTTCTAATCTGGGATGGCTTCCTGAGTGAAATAAAATTTTGTTTATGAGCTCTGGGTTCCTTCAGATTCCAACAAATGAAAATAAAGTCCTTAAGGTTGGGTTCAATTATACTTTCTAGGCTCCTAGTCTTTCTCTTAACTCGAAATTGAGAGCAAATTAATTATTTAATAGAGTATATTATAAGACCACCTAATAGTTCGTCAATGATCAAGTATATTTTTTATTTACATCCAAATTTTACCAACATGAGTATTGTAGGGTTCTTTTCTAATAAAACCATATTACCCCACAACATGAAAAATTCACAAAATTCTCACTTGATAATTTAACTAATGAAGATGCCAGAGTTTCTTGACGTATGGAATTTTTGCATACATGCCCTATTCTATTTTTGTGGCGCCTATCTCCCCAACATTTCATTTTGTGCCATCTTGGTCTCGTGTTGATGAACTCCATCTAAGTCACCGTCAAAGGTGAATTTAGTAGGGAATGTAGCCCAGCCCTGCCCCAACCCACATGGTAAGAGAAAATGAATTTGAGAAAATTACACGAAAATATGGATTTAACATTTCATCATCAAAAATCAGATTACTAAAAATTTTATTCAAAAATCAGGTACTAAATAAATTATTATTATATATAAAATATATATTATATTAACATGTTTCATTGTTCCCATTTCTATTCGTTAAATGCTTTCTCTCTCTTACACCCCACCCCACACCTATACCCACCCAAGTAAATATCTTCATTCCAGATGCATCTTCTTCTTTCCCATTCTTTAAATTCTTTTCCTTAAAAAAATAAAATAAAATAAAATTCTCTCTCCATACAACATACCTTTATCTATAGATCCAATCGTCATCTTCTTCCGACCACCGTCGTCTCTCAACCATCGTCTTCCTCAAATCACAATCTTCTTCATACCGTTTTCTC
>CAIGRF010393142.1:27891-61582 GCA_903798235.1 Fraxinus ornus | reverse complement strand
GGGTAAAATTGACTTTTTAACAAGAATATTAAAAAGTCACTGTTCACCGGCTATTTTGAAAAATCTCCCACTGCCCACTTCAAATCTACAACACGTCATCGTCATCGCCGCCGCCACCAGAATCCCACCCCACATCCACCGTACCACCACCACCACTGCATCAGCATCATCGCACCACCATTACCCACAGATCATCACCACCTTACACACAGAGCATAACCGCACCATCGCAAATCACACACCACCATAGATCACCACAGATTCACACCCTTTTTGTGTCTAACCACCACACACACCACATCGCACACATCGTCCCCACCAAAACCACTACACCACAAACTATCACCTCACACACCATCATACACACAACAACGCACCAGGAAGCAGCGACGAACACACCACCGCACACATACCACGAAGTACCAAAAAGCAGCGGAAACACAAAGCTCTCGTGCACAAAATTAGTGTGATAGTTCATAGAGGTGAAGACACGGATGTTGAACCACTGTTGTCGGAACACGACTGAGCTTCATCATCTTTCGTTGCCTCTTCGTGTCTCCTCTTTATTTTGTCATCGTTGTCAAAGTTACTATCATTTTGCCCTCTTTCCGATTCGATTGCAACTGTGGTTGGGTTTGGGATTTGAGTGGAAATGGTAATAGACGATTCGTATTGAGGATGAGGAAGAGGAAGAGAAGGAGGAAGGCGGTGACAGTGACGGTGGTTTGATTACAACTATGGTTGGTTTCGGTTCCATTTTGAGTAGAAATGGTGGTTGACAATTGGTATTGAGCAAGAGGAGGATAAGGAAGGCAGTGGCAACTGACGTTCATTAGTTTGGGATTATGGAAAGAGAAGAAATGGCGGTGGTGGCATGCGTTCATTCGTTTGGGACTATGGAAAATTTGGGGTAGAAGGGGTGGGGTGGTGCAGGTACACATGATTTTTTAAAGATAAATCCTTGTACTTGATTATTTTTAAAATGCCTGAATTAATTAATTAGATTAATTAATTCATGGACCAGATTTAATTAATTTGATTAATTAAATATTGGATAGTGTTTAGTTTAAAAGACGGGCTAAGCCCGCTTGAACTTATATTAATAGGCTTTTAGGGTTTGAAAACAGTTAGAGAATTTTCATTATTCTTGTTAGCACTAGAAAAGAAAACCCTAACCGTCATTCTTGTTCTCTGTGTGGATCACCATTGGAGGCTTGACAATTGGACAGCGTGGATTGTAGATCGTGATCATTCGAGTTCGAGAATCAGTAGAAGAGTTTGCAGAATTCATCAAAGGTACAATCTTATCACAGTTTCTATCTAAACACAAAACAGATCATTGATTGGGAATCAAAAATTATATTAATTCCGTTGCGCATGATTAAGTAGGTTCCCAACAACAGTGACGGTGGTTCGATTACAACTATGGTTGGTTTCGGTTCCATTTTGAGTAGAAATGGTGGTTGCCAGTTATTGAGGAAAAGGAGGATAAGGAAGGTAGTGGCAACTGACGTTCATTAGTTTGGGATTAGTTTGGAATAATGCTTATGAAAATGGCGTAGCGATGGCGGCATGCGTTCATTCGTTTGGGACTATGGAAAATTTGGGGTAGAAGGGGTGGGGTGGTGCAGGTACACATGATTTTTTAAAGATAAATCCTTGTACTTGATTATTGAAATGCGGAGTTAAAAAGTAAGGTTGCGCATAATTTTCTCTTAAAATGATTTAAAATGGCCTAATCTAAACTGTACTCAAACCTAAACCGGTTCACCCATACCAAACCGATCAAAGATTGTTCAATTTGGGTTGTTTCAGTTGTGTGCCCATTTTTATTTGAGTTGGATTGGTGAAAAATGAAAAATATAGAAGATGGATTAAATATCAAGTTGATTCAAACCATGCCCACCCCTATTTGTATATTTGTAGCATCTTGAAGAGTTTCTTTTTTCCTTTTCTTGAAAACTCGTAGTTGCATGAGATCATGATCAAGTAATATAATTGTGAATTAAGTGTTGAACCCATGGAAACTATATGTTTGATCGAGTTAAAACTATTAATACCTTAATCGAATAGCAATATTGAGCTGTGATTAATCTACGTCTAATTTATCAACTAACTAGAAAGCAAAGTTAAAGTATCATATTTGTAAGATCATATTTATAAGATGTATTGGCAAGATGTAGAATCCTCTATGTTATTCCATTTTTAGTCCAATAACTAAAGTGACACGTTGTTATCATGCAAGTTGGTCAATATTTATAAGTTATTTAAAAGCTTCTCTCGATAGCGATTAAATCTAATCCTACACGTGACCTTCCTATATCTCTATGAAGGATATGAACATGCAAGAAAATATTAAATGTGCTAGAACATCTATAGAAATCATGTGAAGTATAGAGGCATATCTCTATCTTTTATCGAACTTCACGATGCTTATTAATACGTGCTAATAATCTTATTATATCTCTCGATGACAATAAAAGCTACAAATAATTCAACTAGTGGCCAATTAATTGAAAAACAAGCTAAACCATAATAAATATCTAAGCATTCAAACAACTTAATGTCAAACTAATTGTTAAAGCCAAGAATTTCATAACGATGGTGAATCTCATCTTAGAAAAGTAAAAAATCTAGCCCAGCATATTGAAATTATAAGCAATTATTCTAAATTTAATAATCACCACCCAGAAATTGAATAAGTGAGGAGAAATATTGAATTCTTGATATCTCTTGAATTGTCTTTCCAATCCCTATAACAATCTTCCGATGTGAATTATATTTTATAATCTTCTTGCAGTCCCACTCTTGTAATTATACAGTCCCAGAAAGCACCAAGTAACAACAAATATAAAATGAACACAATTATTTTTTCGCCCGAAGGCCCGGATGTTCACCAAATGGCACCCGTTGAGCATTCACCTTAGTGAATAAAGCTCCAATCCACTAGTATAGAACGAAGTTCAACCAGTACAAGAATTAGAAACCCATAGTTCACTCAAGATAGCCCTCACCAAGAATCACACAAAGTAACCAAACGAACTTCTGCTCACCAAGAATCAGAAGTAATAACTCTCAGAAATACTGTAATCAGATTTAGATATCACCAAGATCATCTAACCCAAACAATTACAGAATGAAAACCAAGAGTTTTCATTTGGGAGAGAAAAATACAGAAGGTCTCGAAAGAGAGAAAACCCTAGATCAGAGAGAATGAATCGTCTGCCAAATAGAAGAGTCTGGAGAGTTATAGACACTGAATGCATCCAACGGTTGTGTCGGCACCACGTGTTATCATCTCAACCACTTCTCAGCCAAGAAAGCGTGTTTAGGTAAAATGCGAGATTCAACAGTAATGGGCTACCCGGGTTGCATTCTTAAATCATAACAATTGGGCTAGATTATAATGGGCTGAATGGAGGATGTTAAGCATACTTTCAACACCACAATGGAAACCTCTCACAAATATAAATTTTCCCTCATCTTTTAATGGATTTCTCAAAAAACTTCGATGTTATTGAGTTGTTTTTTGCGCGAAAGGGGCTTTCCTTGGTATAGGAGATATTCTGGTATTTATATGACTTGAGTCTAGGTCAAAGATATTGTCCAAAATCTTGCTAGTTGAGTTTTAATCGTATAAAGAAACTTGAGATTTGACCAAATTTTATAACTATGGGACAACATAGTTTAAAGTGATGCGACTGCATTGTTCAACCTTTGAACTTCAAATTTTTCCTCGTATGGTGAGATGCAACTGCATGCCTTTTGAACTATGCTACCACATAGTTCAACCATCTTTTCATTTTGTGCACTTTGGTGCTTGAACTTCTACGCAACATCTTTTCCTTCCTTTTAGCCTATGTTTTAGCCCTCCTAGCTTCCAAGTGCATCCAATTGGACCGCTAGCATCTTCAATCTCCAATTCATGGTCTGATTCAACTATTGGGTTGTTACAACTTAGTCCTCTTCTTTTGGATTTCACTTTTTTTTTCTCTAGATTTTCCCTTTGTTTCTTCCAATTTCATGTTCAACAATTGAGTTTTACCGATTTAATACAAAATAAAACAATTTAAGATATATTTTATTAAAAAAAACTAAATATCGCTATTCAAGCTCTGAATAAGTGTATTTTCACTTATCAACCTTTCTCTCAAAATGAGATTTGAACTAGGTTATAGACCTAGTAAAGTTCGATATAACTACTTGAACTAGACATTGATCTCATCTTGAATAGTTAATAGAAAAAAAATTCAATAATAAATAAAAGAAAAAGAAAAAATAAAGAAAATTAAAAAATAGGACAAATCTTGAGTTCCAAACCATGTCACCTCTCCCTCTCCCACCAAACTCCACCCTTTGTGCCTCCCTCTGGAAGCCTACCACCTCGTTGTCCCAATGGCCTCTACATTTTCCTTACTTCTTGCCTTTCCTTACGTGATATCAAAGGGGTTATGCAGTCCAAGCCTAGGACAAGTCACCCCTAAACATAAATAAGTTTGATTCAGTTCACAAGTTGATCTAACATAAAAAAGAGGCAGAGCTTTGTATAATTCACAAATACATTTACAGGAGTATTCATTTTTTTACTATGCTGACTATTAAATCATATTAAATTGTCAAATAATAATAATAATAATAATAATAATAATAATGAATTAGGACAGGCTCAAACCATCGAATTGGCGAGATCAACAAGTTGGTCCTCAAATTTGGAAGGCGATCTTGAGTAAGCTCAAATCATATTCTTAGACGGCTTAGTTTCAACCGACCATTCATGTTGACACCCCTACACTCCATGCAGAACATATGTAAGAGTAGGAGCGGTATGGAATTTAAATTATTGTTTTTATTTCTTTTTTATTTTCTTATAAATTAAAAATATGGGTATATGAAATTTGGTTGTATAAATTATTGTTTTTCTTTCTTTTTTATTTTGTATGAAATAAAGTAAGAGTAGAAATCTTATTTTAATTAGGATAATACCATAGTCCCTAAGTAATGATATCCATCTCATCACTAGTTTAGTGAGATTATGTACCAACTAATGTCACTTAATTGCCACCTGAACTGCTGATCAACATTCTAGATAAATAACATTATTTGGAGTCTCAAGATACCATGCTTCCAACCTACCATTTATTGTACTCCAGTCTTGTAACTTTTTAAATCAATGAAATTCATTTCAACTGTCAAAACAATGGTATTCTTGTCCTTATTTTTAAAACTATAGCAATCATTTGCCCAACTAATAACAAATGATTATTTGAACAATAAATCACCACATGATATTCACATAGGTAGGATTGGAAGGGTAAAATGTTCAAGAATATTTCTTTAGGCTAAATCAATTTAAACGATAACTTCACCTTTCATTTAAAAATTCGAATACAAAAAAATTCCTTATGTTAAGCTTACCCCGACATCACGTGGTGTGAAGTGGTCAGTTTTCCAATAGTAGAAGATGTGTCACAATTAAATTTTTTTGGAAATATGAGTGCGATAAACGGTAGGTTGAAGGCATGAGTGCTACCCTTGTAAAAAGGATTGAAGTTGTAAAAAAAATAAAAAAAAATAGGGTTAAATTCGTTGGTGGGCACCCAACTTCATACTTGGAGTCACTATAGCCATCCAACTTGATGTGTTTCACAATATTCACTCAATTTTATATTTAGTGGCACCATGGTCACCCAATTTGATTTTATCTCATCAAGACCATTCAATTTTGCTTTTATCTGCATTGTCGTCGCCGGCGTCGGTGGTCAATCTCCCGGAGCACCGCCAACTACACAAGCACCGCCAAGTCCAACTACACAGGCGCCCCCAAGTCCAACTACACAAGCACCGCCAGCTCCAACTACACAAGCGCCCCCAAGTCCAACTACACAAGCCCCGCCAAGTCCAACTACACAAGCGCCGCCAAGTCCAACTACACAAGCACCGCCAACTCCAACTCCTGCCACTACACCACCACCAGTAGCTACTACACCTCCACCCACATCATCTCCACCTCCAGCTGTTTCATCACCTCCTCCGGTTACTGCTCCTCCCACTCCACCTGCTTCACCTCCACCAGTTGCTACTCCGCCACCTGCTACTCCACCTCCAGTGAGTCCGCCGCCCCCTGCTAGTCCTCCACCACCTGCTGCTCCCACACCTGCACCACTAGCTTCTGGGCCGGTGCCAGCTGCTGCTCCAACCACATCTCCTGCGCTATCCCCGTCTTTGAAGAGTCCTCCACTGACCGGATCTCCGGCGCCGAGTCTCCTGGCTCTTTCTCCTGCTCCAATATCAGCCACTGATCAGGTACACTTCCCTCACACACAACTATATTACTCACAACATGTATTCCAATGCCTACTTGCGCCGATCGTGCACTGTGCATGCTTGATCTGGGGCATTTTACGTTGTTCTTGCATTCTCGTAAATCATGGAACTAATATACTGATCTTTTCAAGGTGCATATTGTTCAAGGTTCACGTTCTGGTGTGCCCGTTATGGGTTCTTTTTTCATCAAAGCATAAAATTAAAAATGCTTAGAAAACTTTTTAAAATTTTCCCCTGTTTGAGCTCCATTTTTTGAATATATACACTTAACTAAAACTAATGCTTCTAATTATTCTGCTTCTTTTATATAATCCCTTTGTTATTTGAACAGAGTGGAGCAGATTCGACATTGCAGAAGATGAGTGGGAGCTTTGTCTTCGGAAGTGCTTTGGTCTTCTTGCTATTTTAGATCTGTTTTTCTCTCCATATTTACATATATATTGCTGTCTTATTATTATTAGTCCCTATTGTTATGGACGTTTTTACTTGTACTTGATGATACATTGATTTGGATTCTTTTGTTGGGACTTTTGTATTGAGAAGAGTTATTTTGAATGAGATTATCTTTAGCTTATGCAGTTTTCACCTCGGAGTTCTGCATCGATATTTTTTTATACTTATGGATCACTCGAAATATGCGGATAAAAATAAGTTTAAGAAACCATTGGAGGTTGAATTTAAAACCTTTTGAACTTTGGAAAAAAAAAATTGCATCACAGGTCTCATTTATTGTACTAGTGACATGTTGGTCTTGAGTATTAAAAAAGAACATATCAATCTCTAACATTTGGCCCTTGTGTTAGTGGGGATTAAAAATTAGATTTTTTCATCTCTGAAGAAAGCAAGAAAGATTATTACCCCTTATTTCCTATCTCCAATACTCTCGAGTCTTGACTATGGATGGTTATATTCATATCATTATTTTACAATACACTATATTTTAATTATATTAAAGATCCTTAATCTTTAACCATTTTTATATTTATACCTCTAGCCTTTTTCTTTATATTCTTGTCTTTAGTATTTCATTAACTTAGCAAACATCATCCTTAATCATAATTTTCGTCTAAAAATACAGTTAACGTGTTTTAAAATGAAAGATAAAACAAAGGAGCTCAGTTGGAGGCAATGGTGGCGCAAACATTGGATGGGTGGCGGCGGCGGTCAACCGTTGGTGACGGTGGTTTTGGTTTTGGGTAAGGGATTGGACAGGGGTAGGGAATAAGGAGATGGGTGAGTGGTTTTTATTTTGGTTTTTGATTTTCGATTTAATTGTTATGACTGTGTTTTTGTGAAAAAATATGTAAAGACGCCGCTTTAACATTTTAAAAATTAATCAAAATATGTCAATTTCATTTGTCTTTCTGGTGCTATTATTTCAAATGTTTGGGACTATAGGTGGTTAGGGATGTAAACGAGTTGGACTGAACAAGCTCGTGAGCCTAAGCTTTATGGCTTGAGTGAGGCCCCGACAAAAAATGGCTCGAGCTTTTTACGGGCCGCTCGAGTCGAAGAGTCGAATCGACATCCCTATGGGTGGTACAAACTAAATATTTAGGTAAAATATGTGAAAGAAAAGTAAGGTTTGTGAATGTGGCTCCATTCTCCCTAAAAAATATTGAAGGTATGTTGTGACTTCTATCGTGGTACCTGTGACTCCAACATGTGACCATAAATCACTGATATTGAAACGATTGTTTAATATAAAAAAAATTGTGAATCTAACTTATTCTATATTGTTTAGTTGCGATCAGTTTATATATTACGGGTTCTTGTGAGATGTAACAGTTGTTTGTGAAATCTGGCCAGTGGTGGATCCGCATCTATATATATATATAATTTCATTTGTTTTCGAATGATTTTAGTAGTTGCACCACTTTGGAAAGTGAAGGTCATGAGTTTGACTCTCACAAGATCAATCTCCTTTATAAAAAGATTAGTTATTAGAGGTGGTGCAACAATAGAGATTCAAACATGTGCTCTCCTATGAAATTATCGGAAACTTAAACCACTATGGCATTTAGTTTATACCACAAGCTAATGTAACAAATTAAGAGCCCGTTCGGTAGAGATTAAAATCGGATTAAAACTGAAAAATTAGCCGTTATTGTTGACTTTTATTAGAGGAGTGGGACCCAATACGACTATATTTTCAATTTTAATTGGATTTTAATCTCTACCGAACACGTTCTATATAAATGTGTGTGTGTTCAGTTTTAACAAAATAATTGATATATCTTTTTGTCTTAATTTTTTTAAAGAAAAAAAAACTAAAATTCAACTTTTTTAACGACTCAGCGGTTAAACCACTGACTCCATGACCCGATAATTTGTTCGGGTCAAGGATTAGATTGTATATGATAACTATCTTTGGAAGAGTGAAAGAATAACTAATGAGAAAATTAAATTGACAGTTGACATTTATTGAAGCTCAATTTTTTTATTTTTTTTTTGTTTTAATCTTTTCATTAGAGATTATTTAATCGAAAAAAAAAAATTTAACAATTCGGATAAGCATTGACACCAATTTTTTTCACACATTCAATGACAAAATCTCAGTCATCTTTAAAACTTTGAAATGGTCTTTTTTTATCGCTAGACTGAGACTATTAACAAATCAAACCAAGAAATAAGTAATTTGACCAAATTTTCAAATTTGAAATTCTTACTGGATTAATATTATTAGATTGGTAGATTAAGTACATTTACACCTGCAATTTGAATTACGATACAAGTAATTTCAATTCACAGTATTGGCTTTCATTGTCGTCATCAATGATCAACGATTAAAGACCGTCTGTGTTCACTCAAAATCCTAAATCCTCCACTAAGTCTGGCTATTGTCATAACATAGAATTGCGCCATATTTATGTGACTAGTGTTCATGTTTACGTAATTGGTTGTCACGTGTGACAAATTTTGACATTTAATGAGATGTTTAGCAACATATAATTATGTCCTATATGAGTCGTATCATTTCCATATTGCATAGACGTGACCACGAAATTATCATCATTCGACCATGTAAATAAGAAGATAATGATTTATTTTTATTTTTATTTTAAATACAAACCAAGTTTACAATTTACTCTAATCGATATAAAGAAAAAAACATATATTTAGATTATCATAATTTTAGGAACAATATCAAAAATGTAAAAAAAAAATATAAACGAAATTTTGAATTAATTAAATTCCTAAACATCTGATTTTTTTTTTATTAATCGCTTGATTTGTCATAAGTAAAAGTTAAATATTCAATTAGTCTAATTTTTATTTTTTCAGTTACTTGATTGAGGTCCACATCGAAAATGGATTAAAATGGGAAAAAGTGGAAATTACGTGAAGGCCTCCTGTTAAAGATTGCATTTCAAAAATCAATATTATAGTTTATATACACAAAAATCAGATGAGAATATAATTTTTAATATTAAATAATAGTATTATAAATTGCAATTAATTATATACCCACACCTCAATCCCTAATATTTATTTCTTTCATCATTTTCAATCAACTCTCTCTCTTCTTCTCTCTACCTCACCAAGCGCCATTGCCGTTGCGATCTGCGTGCATATCGCCATCACCACAGATCGAGCGGTGCGTCATCGCTATGACGACTTCATCCTTGCAGTGATTTACGATTCGTCGTCGCTGCGACGCACCACATTGTGGTGGCGGTGCAAAGTGTTAGTGGTGGTGTGTTTGTATAGGGTTAGGTTGTTGGTCTGTGTTGGACTCTGTGTGTCTATGGGTAGTAGCGGTGCTATGGTGGCAGAAGCGCCTCGCGCATTGAATAGGGTGGCTTACATGTTTTGGCAGTGATTTTTGTTAATGGCGATGGTGGTAGATCTATTGGTGAAAGTGAGTTTTGTTTTGGATAGCCTATAGATTTGACAGGGACGGTGATTTTGTTGATGTAGGCGATGGTTTTTGTTAATACAGGTAGTGGTGGCGATGGTTTTTGTTGACACGTGGTGGTGATGGTGCTCGACTACAAATTTGGGAATTTTTTAGGTGGTGGTCGTGGGGTGGGATTGGGGATGGGAGAGTATTTCTGACCAAATATTTAGTTGATGTTAAGTGTTAACCAATAAATTGGTTAATATGTGATCAATAAATTAATTAATTTGTGATCTATAAAATGTGATTGTGACTCTCAATTTATTAAGCTATTACTGAAAAATTACTTGTACCAATTTATTTGATAACATGTGACTGTTAAATAAGTTGCAACTTATAAAACTTGTAGTTTTGTGATCGATAAATAAATTATGATCTATAAAAAAATTTAATATGTGATCGAGAATAATTTGTGACCTATAAATTTTGTGATCAATGACTCAGAAATAATTTGTGACCTAATTCAATAATTGTGACCAATCGTGTAGAATTGCAATCTTAATATATTTAATTAATTATTTCATAAATAAAATGTAATTAATATTTGATTTTGAAATTTTAACTTTGTTTATTTATTTTGAAATAAGTAATACTTAATCTCATAACTTATGAAATTTTCCATGAAAAATCGCATAAAGCCCAATTAAAAGGCGTGCTTATTCGACGATGGATTAAACCACTTTGCCATATGATTTATAACACAAGGGTTACCAAAATCCTATGTAACGAAAAATGATTTGATGAAGAAGATGATCATATTTTAAAGAGTTTAATTATAGAGTGTCATGTGACATTATGTCACCGTGTCAGTGATTCTGACACGATAGCATGATTGACCAACAATAGCCCATGTTCTATCGAGGAAATAAGGAAGAATTATGTAATATGTACATCACTTTTTTTTTACATCATGGTGACATCATCCACGTTGTCCACGGGTGATTGGATGAAAAATTGTTTTATTTTTAAGCTATTCAATGGTGTAATGATACGTGACAAAGTGTTTAAATGATATAAAATATGGTGTACACCAAGCATGAATCAGCCCTTATTTGAGTCTTTTTTTAAAAAAAAAAAAAATACATTGTTGAATAGTATTTTGATCCATTTCAACTATATATTTTTCGATAAAATAATGTTACATGCAAACCTGAATTTTTTGGGTTAAATTCGTTGGTGGCCATAGGCCACCCAACTTCATACTTGGTGTCACCAGGGCCACCAAACTTAATTTTGTTTCATCATGGCCACTCAACTTTATATTTAGTGTCACCATGACCATCCAATTTGATTTTATTTCATCCAAACCATCCAATTTCATATAACATTTCACTATGACCACTTAATTTTATATAATATTTTTTCATGGTCATTCAACTTCTTTTTACCATTTTTATTAATTTTGAAAGGGATAAAAGTTAAAACGGTAACTTTGAATTATATATATAAAATAAATTTTTAAAAATTTAAATAAAAAACTTATTTAAAAGAAAAACCTTAAAATGTTTATTTTAAAATAATATTTTATTTTATTTTTTTAAAGAACATTTTTTTAAATAACTTTTTATATTATTTTATTTTTCTAAGTAACTTTTTTTTTTTCAAAATAAGTTCTTATTTTATTTTAAAAACATTTTTAAATAATTTTTTATTTTATTTGTTTTTCTAAGCAACTTTTTTTAAAAAATAAGTTCTTATTCTATTTTATTGGTTTAAATAATTTTTTTAAAACAAGTTTTATTTTTATTTTTAACATAAGTTTTTATTTCAATTTTTTTTTATATATATAATGTAGAGTTACCGTTTTACATTTTTAAAAATTAATGAAAATGGTGAAAAGAAGTTGAGTGGTCATGATAAAATATTATGTAAAATTGGGTGCCATAGTGAAACGTATATGAAATTGAATGGCCTTGGTGAAATAAATCAAATTGGGTGACCGTGGTGACACTAAGTATAAAATTGAGTGACTTTGGTGAAACAAAATCAAATTGGGTAGCCATGATGACACCAAGTATGAAGTTGGATGGTCACTAGTGAATTTAACCCATAGGTAGGATTGGAGGGATAAAATGGTCAAAAATATTTCTTATAGGCTAAACGATAACTTCACCTTTCATTTAAAAATTCGAATACAAAAAAGTCCCTAGTGTTAAGCTTAACCCGACATCATGTGGTGTGAAGTGGTCAGTTTTCTATTAGTAGAAGATGTGTCACAATTTAAAATTTTTGTAAATATGAGTACGATAAACAGTAGGTTGAAGGCATGAGTGCTACCCTTGTAAAAAAGATTAAAGTGGTAAATATAAAAAACAAAAATAAGATATTGACACGTTTGCACAAATTTCGAAGAATCACCACGTATATTAGATTATCTTACAAATCCTTTTTTATAAGTACAATCAATATTCTAAAAGTTTGCTAGGTGGCACATAGGCTTGAAACTTAGGCAAAACGTGTCGCTTCGCATCTAAACATTTTTTTTTAATTCATAAACGGTTGATTTTTTTTTTTTTCTATTTTTCATCATTCATAGGCGCACTTTATTAGTTTTTTGTTATTTTTATCCTTTTTTTAAAAGTCTTTTATTTGACTTTAGTGTATTAATTTTTTTTTTAAAACTTTTCATTTGACTTTAATTTCAAATTTTCAAAAGATTTTATTTGTACAAAAGTTAAAAATAACTTTATCTAAATAAGTGTTTTGAAAACCAGATCGGGTCGATTGGTTCGATCGAAAAAAATCGGGAACCAGCTTGAAATCCGGTCTGGTCACATGGGTAAAATCGGATGAAAAACAATTTGTGTAAAATCCGATAACCCTCCGATTTAATCGGAAAGTCGGTGACCGATTTTAGTTTTTACAATTCATTGGGTCAAGCTTTTTGAAATAAAAAAAATTATGAGTAGCTGGATGAATACAAGAAATCTTTGTCCATGCCATACATCATGTCATCCCTACCATACCTCCGATTGTTCAAAACTCACTGTGAATCTAAAACTTATTGTAGTGAAAAAAGGTAGAAAACACACAATAAAATTTATGTTCAGACTTGGTACATGTATTTGTATACAAGTATTTGTGTGTGTGCGCGCACGCGTGTGTGTGAGAGTGGAGATCAGAGAAGAAGAGGCGTTGTCGGCAAGGTTTTAACCATCTGCTACATTTTTTCATCTAGAAAATGTTTAAATAATAGGGTTTGCATATGGGCCAGCTTGTTATTAACAAGTTATAGAAGCTTTGGGCCTCTTAACCCACTTAGTTTTCAGTTATGCTCATTTGTTGAATTTCTTTGTAAATATATATATTTCTTAAAAAAAACTAAATTATTGGGTGGATCCCGGTTTAACCTCGTTTCGACTCTTTCTCTTTTCTAGGTCGATGCCCGATCCGATTTTTAAAACATTAATCTAAATAGTTAAATAAGATTTAAGCTATAATGCATCTACATTATTAAGTAATTATGATATTGAGACGCGTTATTTTGTTGCAAATTTCAAAAACATGCACGAAATTCCTATAAATCTATTAAAAAGGACTTGTCTTGTTGAAAATTGAAACTATGAAAAATATTTTAATTTTTGCATTTCACAAATTTGAAAATCGTGTAATTGATTGATGGTGAGAATTATTAAGTAAATATACTATTTTATAATTTTAGATATTTGATATGTATTATTTTAACTGTGACCTATAATTTTTTGAATTTGTGACCTCGAAATCATCAGTGATTAATTAATTTTATAATATGTGACAAATAAATAAATTGTGGCATATAATTATGTATATGTGACCATTAATTGTATAATTGTGACCTAATTAATAAATATTTTTAATTAATTATTTAATACCTGAGTTTTGAATGGTTAAACTATCTACTTGACTTTTGAATTAGTGTAAACCATACACCTAAAATATGAATTTTTCCCTAAAAAATATTTCTTAACCTTATCTCCGCCTCTTTAATTATATGTTCTCAACACTCAACAGCACATTATTATTGTGGTGTGGTTGGTGGGTGGCCTGTCTGCCTGCCTGCATTAATATCGGCTTCTGGTAGTGGTATACCTCATTTTTCTTTCAAATCAGTCTTAATTTTGACTCCTTAAATTTAATTCATTTCTTTTTTTAGCAGCCAAACTTCCGACAATTACAAAAGTAAGCCAAACCACATTTGGATTTGCTTAAACCAAAAAATAATGGTTTGAGTTTTAAAGCAAACTCTAAAGATTACCTGCCCAACACCAACTAACAGAAGACTTCCCAACTCTCAAGATTAAATGCACTACTCATATTTTGTGGTAAAACTCACCTTTAAAACGAGATTGCAAGGGGTTGGACGTCCAATGTGCTTATAACCCACAAAACAAGTAGTCGACATGACATTCAGAAGGGATGGGGGTAACTGAAGCTGGAGAAGCAGGACACATGCTAGCATATTGCTTGGAGTATATTTCTTATCTGAGAATTCAGCGTGTGCCCGGCCTCTCCGTCTTCAGCCCTCTCCTATTGTAATGGAAGTCCGACTCGCATTGATCAAGCCATTGATAAAGTTGAGCAGGTAATTGCAGGCACTGTGCTAATTACTTGTAATGGGATGTACTTGGAACTTTCAAATTCTATACGTACTTCTGATGGTTAGGAAATGCCATAAGATGCAGAATTCATTTGTCTTTGATACCTTATTTATATGATATAAGTTCTGCTACATGATTCTTTTAATGCCACACAAAAATCAACTACAGATAATTGTCTCATAACTTGTATACAAAATTTAATAAAGTATGGTAAAATTATTCATCAAGAACTTTAATCAGAATTTCGATAAACCATTGAGTTACAGATTACTCAGAACTCAACTTCATGAATCCAAGTTCATGACTAGATTTTGGACCGCATGAGAAGTTCAGGACAATGCATTTGCTTCTGTTTCTACTCGAACCAGGTTAGAGTAGATTCCATCAAGGTGGGAAGCCATTAACTCCTCGTGGTTTCCATATTCTGCCACTGCGCCATCATTCAAAACAGCAATATAATCAGCATCTCTAATTGTTGACAGTCGATGGGCAACCACGACGGTGGTGGCTTGCTTAGACAGCTTCTTGAGCGCATTTTGGACATGTTTCTCGGATTCCAAGTCAAGTGCACTGCTAGCTTCATCTAGTAATAGAATCTTTGATTTCTTTAGCATAGCCCTTGCTATTGCAATTCTCTGCTTCTGCCCACCTGATAACTGAACCCCACTCTCACCTACCTGTAGCAAAATGACAACAATGTAATTACATTGTTCGTGATAATATGCATCCAATGCTTGTATGGTAAGTGGGTTGTACAACATTGGACAGTATTAAAGATGAAAATGCCCAATCCTGTCAGATCACAGCATACCACACACACTTGATATTTATAAAGTCCAAAGCAAACATTAGCAAAAACGGTTTTCTTTGTGAATTCGAACTTACCTCTGTTTCATAGCCCTGAGGAAGGCTGGAAATGAACTTATGAACATAAGCTTCTTTTGCAGCAGTTTCGATCTCAACCCATGAAGAATTAGGATTCCCGAATGCAATGTTCTCTCTTATGCTCCCAGCAAATAATGCTGGCTCTTGACCCACTAAAGCTGTTTGCTTTCTCAACCATTTCAAATTAAGCTCTCTCAAATCGACCCCTTCCAATAGTACCTTTCCCCTAATTGGATCATAAAACCTCTGTATCATCCATATCACCGTTGACTTTCCTGATCCACTTCCCCCTACAAAAGCCACCATTGTTCCCCCTTTTATCTTGATATTGAAGTCCCTTAACACAATTATTTCCGGCCTAGATGGGTATGTAAATGTCACCATCTTGAAGTCGACATCAAATGGCTTTGAGCTTCCAATCTTCCTACCTTTCTGACTATCACTGTCTATTTGAGGCTTACGATTAAGGATATTGAAAACAGATGGTATTACAGTTGAAGCCATGGAAGTATCTGGAGCAAGCCCAGCAAGTTGTCCAACAGAAAATGAGCTAAGGACAAGTATCAAGAAAATCTTATATACATTTCCAAAGTCTGTATACCCTTCTTTTACAAGGTAAGCACCAAAATAGAGAGTTAGGGTGTAAGCTCCATACATGACACCTTGAGAAATGCCAAGAGCTAATCCAAGAATTTGTGATTTTTTGATGGACAAGCTTTTAGGCTCAGATAAAGCTTGATCGAAAGATTGAACTATGCGTTCTTGTGTTCCAAATGTGGTCACTGTTCTTACATTTGACACAGCACCTGCAGCAATATTGCTAGCCCTGGCATATGCACCATTATCTAATTTTGGCCCTACATTGATGATTAGATTGAAATAACTAGCACCCAGTGTGAATGGAGTGAGAGCAGTAGCCAACAAAGCTAATCTCCACTGAAGATAAAATGACACGCCAAGGCCGACGGCTGCTGCACTTAAGCCCATTAGCAGAACGGAAAAACGATCACCAAGAACGGACCGGAAACTGACACAATCTATCGAAAGCTTAGACACGAGTACCCCTGTAGAATTCTCACTGAAATCAAACCAACCGGGTTCTTGTCTTAATATAGCTCGAAGCAGAAAATCCCTTACTCGTCTAACGAGCCTTGTACCGGCCCAACCACAAAAGCCTTGCTGGAGTGTCATGGAGATTATACAACCAAATCCTAGCCCAATCAGTACATAGCAAAGGTATCTAACTTCCTTTTTCAACTTATGCATGTTGGTAAGAGAGTAGACTTTAAGCGCTTGGCCAAGAACCAAGGGAAATGTGGAGAGAATTGCACCTGCAAGCATACCCATGAGCAGCCCCACTAGAAGCATGGTAATTTCAGGTCTCTGCAGGTTCCAAATATCTTTAAGTCGATATTTTCTCAACTCCAGTTTCTCTTCTCCTTTCCCCTGTACTTGGTTTTCTTGCATCGATTTCAGGTAGTTGGATCTTGATATTTCATACACATCCTTTGTCCTTGATATATCATACATAGATTTTTCATTCTGGGTAGAATCCAAATTGGTTGGAACTTCATTTTCCTTCAAGACAGGTTGTGCTTCTGAAGCCATCTTGACAAGATTAAAATAGGACCCAGCTTTTTCCATCAGCTTCTGATGGTTACCTATCTCAACAACAGAACCACAGTCGAGCACAACAATTGCGTCAGCGTTGCGGACTGTAGCCAGCCTGTGAGCAATTACAATGGTAGTTCTGCCTACGGATATCTTATCAATGGCCTTTTGAACCACACTTTCGGATTCTGGATCTAAGGCACTTGTGGCCTCATCTAAGAGAAGAATTGTAGGGTCTTTTATCATAGCTCGAGCAAGTGCAATACGCTGTTTTTGACCACCAGAGACCTGTGTTCCACGATCCCCAACCTGCAATAGGAATTTTGACGATATAAGTGGATCTACATTCGTATGCATGTGCTAAAAATTATTCTCAAGTCTAATTGACTAAGAAAATTTCCACATATCAACCTCAGTATCATAGCCTTGTGGAAGGCCACAGATGAAATTGTGAGCATTAGCTGCCATGCAAGCTTTAATAGCCTCTTTCTTGGTGGCACGCTCCTTCCCCATCATAATATTTTCTAGTATGGTTGTTCCAAAAAGGGCAGGTTCCTGACCAACCATGCCTATCTGATCTCTTAGCCATTTAACTTGCAATGTCCTTAAATCATGACCATCCAAGGTGACGTAACCTGCCAAAATGACACGAATGTTAGTAATACTTCATAATCAGGTAGCTTTAGTGTTTCATAATAATGAAATTCATGAATGTACCCTGGATTGGATCGTAGAACCTCTCTATAAGAGCAAATATTGTTGACTTGCCACCCCCACTAACACCAACCAGTGCTAGAGTCTTTGAAGACGGTATCACTAAGTTAAGAGATTGGAGAATCGGGACAGTTGGACGAGATGGATAAGCAAAAGAAACGCCTTTGAACTCAATTTTTCCTTTGGTACTCGATGGCTTCCTTCCCTCGGGACTGTAAGGATCAATTTGTGGAATCCTGTCAATAACTTCAAAAACTCTGCTAGCTGCTACAGTTCCTTGAGCAAATTGTGCGAAGTACGATAGTGCCATAGCCAATCCCCTTCAGAAATTAGAGATGTTAATCACAGCCTTATTACTTCATGAGGCAATTAATATGAAGTGAAAACAAAGATCCTTGCTTGCTATACCTGCCGCCAACATTGACACCAAAGAAACATGCAATGGCATCACCTCCTGTGAGTTTTCCCTTCGCCACTAAAATTGAGCCATACCAGAAAGCCAATGCCCATGTTGAATAAGTAACCAAATAAATTATCCCCATTCCCGCACCTTTGGCAAACCCAATTTTTGCCCCTAAGGGCACTGATCTCTCGAGCAAATCGGAATATTTTGTAGCCAAGTTATCCTCAGCTACAAAGGAAAATACAGTTCTTATAGAACTTATGGCTTGCTCTGCAATGCTACCAGCTTTCTTGTAAGAGTTCTTCAGAAAAAGAAACGGAATAAGTTCAGTAATAAATGGATAACAAAGAATTGGGAGTCTCAGAATATTTAGGCATTGTTATCCTATAATCGATTTGTCTAACCTCTTCTTTTGCAGTTAGGCCGCCATATATACCCTTATAAGCAATGCCACAGAACATCGTTAATGGGGTGACGGCGAAAACTGCCAGAGAAACCTTCCAAGATCTCAAAAAACCAACCACGTAACCACAGATGAAGGTGAATATGTGATGAACAAAATGTGCTATCTGTATTGTAACAAAATGTTCAAATTACTATACGAAAACTTCATGCATAAGTTTGTCCATTACACAAAGCAATAGACAAAAAATGTCAGTTTGATTAACCTTCTCCCCCATCACTTCCTGGATTTGTGCGACATCACTTGAGATTCCGTGCATGATGTCACTAGTACTAATCTCCGTGTCGAAAAATCCTATGTCTTGTCGAAGCACTGCTCTCAGGTATGCTGTTCTTATTCTATGAGCCGATCTTTCCCCCACCATTCTCCAGCAAGTAATCTCTGCGGTCAGAAAGAAAAAATAATATTTTCGTCAATAAACATCATATCAAAATCGGATAAAAGGAAAAAAAAATGGTCCATTACCCAAGTAAGCTCCCAACCCTACAAGTGCTGCCAATCCAGTCATAAGCAAGCATATCTGTATTGCATTAAACATCTCGGAATTGCATCATTAGTTCCTCAAATGACATCTTGATCATGTGGTTGCACTATCGCAAGCAGTATTAAATAAGAGTAAATTTGAATTTATAGGATTATATCTTCTTCGGATCAGCCATATATGAAAAGTTATTACCTTGTCCACTTCCTTCATCATCTGATGTTTGTCATTGTTTTGTCCTCGGGCAAGGTTGTTAACAAAATTTCCAAAGAGATAAGAATACCAAGGAAGAGATCCCCCATTGATAAATGCTCCCAAACAACCTAATAACACAAGAACTAAATCAAAGTTGGTCGAATACTTGAACAAGCCAAATAGGCCAACTGACTGAGGTGCCACAGCATCATCTTCGTCATCATCGTCTTCACTGAAAGCTGACTGCGGACTTATGCCACCATAGCCATCATTAACTCTATGTAAATAATTAGGGGACTGCTTGTAAGTGCCAATATTTTGGCTGTGATTCTGACTATTATCAATATAACTATGTTGTGACATTTCATGATGATTTGACATCCTTCCATGATCATCCTTAATCTTTTCTTCAATATAAGCACGTGATACAGAAAACCATCGCGGTTCTTGATACTGCTGGCAGTCGCGATAAGTCTCTATCAAGCGCCTTTGACGACTGATGTCATCAAAATCAGTCATACTAAGCTCGTCTTTTCCAGCCGAAGTACCAGGATTTCCAGCATTCCCTTCGTTGATACTTGCCATGATTGGAACTTTACTAGATTTTGCTGCATGTTCACCAAAGGTGTAACTCGTCCTGAAAATTGAATTCTCGCCTCTGGGAACATAACTCTGGAGTTCAAGTCTCCCCGAAGGGACCGGATGATACCCCGAGTGAGAATTATCGTAGTATGGATTAGATATGCTATGGAAACCACCATAAGTACGTGACAGATAATAATCATTAGCTGATCTCCTGAAAACTCTGCTACTGGTACTAGCTGGAGTAGCAGCACTGGATGTAAATGGACTAAGTGCAGACCCAAGGTTACGGTTTTCTTGCCATCCTGTTGGTTCAAACTGCCACGAGAGTTCGCCTTGCCATGACCTGTCATAATCAGAGGCAAACGGGGTGGATGGAGTTGGGTTCCGCCTTCTACGAGAAGTCTGATATTGAGAGAACTGGTAAGAGCTGGAACTTGAAAATGAGGTGAACGGATACTGAGACCTAGCTGGAGTTGGATTGCGTCGAGACGAGGAATTCTCGATCTCAAATGAATGTCGATCCATTATACCCTCAGACAGACAGACAGAGATTGAGAGAGCATAAGCATATATCAGCTAACTAGCTGTCCAATGAAGCAATGTAAGGAAGACTAGGGATGCGTGCTTTCGACAGTTCTGATGCTCTAAAACAGCATGAAAACTTAGTTTTTACCATCAAAGTCTTTGCATTCATCAATTTGCCAGCTTACAGTTTTTGTCCTGTCATATTTGATTGTTTAAATTTGGACACGTTCGTGTTTCTTTCTAGTATTTTATCTCTAACTCTTCACCTGAACTTCCATGTAATAAAACAAATATTTACAGGCCGGCTTTGTATTAGCAAAGAGTTAGCCTGCAAATTGGCAGAGTTTCTTGTTTGGTTAGAACAACTCAAAAACATTATAAGTACTTTGTGGCTGTTCATTTGTTCATACTTCACAAGTCTTCTCCTCTTAAAACAAATTACGAGTCAACAAGACAACCAAACATATGCAAAAAATAAGTTACTTATTCCCATTAATTAAAAGCATGTTTAGCATCAACGCTCTGTAGCTTAGGCATGGCAGTAAGTCAAAAAACTATATCATTTTATTCGTTATTTCTTTCTAATAAAATTTTAATTATTGCATCTTTAAATTCAAATATATGACACTCAGCATCATTCAAATGCTCCCAAATATAAATAAATAAAAGTCAGCAACATTCTTGGTCATATGCATTACACACTATCGGATCAACAAAGGAACCTAACCCCCAAAAAATGAAAACAGGCAAGAAATATAATATAGGACAACCTGCTGTAAAGTCTATTTTGACATATTAGTATAGACTGATATGGCCCAGAAAAAAATGACATTGTTCTTATTTGATAACTCTATGAATATCTGGACCATATCATCTTAGCCTTTGTTTATAAGACTAGAAAGAATGAAAAAATGCTGCATAGCTACTCAGTTTCAAATGCAATGAAAATAATTGCAACAGCAAGAGAAGATGATAGATCATAATAACAGTCTTCCACAAGCTGTTATGCTCTCACAATCACATTGATTCTTCTTTAAACTTGTCAATATTTGAATTCAATGAGTTCTCGTACTGCCTACTTCCATCATTTGCTATTGTATTTATAATAATCTATATCCCCAGTGATGGAGGCAATCCCAAGCATTTGAATTTGTACACTGGACAACCTTTCTCCTGGAAAGAACTATCTAGGCTTTGTTTCACTTCCCTTGTTCCGGAATGGTGATAATGAGAAAAACGATCTTGGAGCTGTAAAACCAGAATGAGGTATAAGATATACCAAGAACATTGTCATTTGTTAAATCTTCTTCTAGGAAACTACATACAAGAAGTTTTAGAAGATTTGTGTTGTTGCCAAAATAAAGAATATATTTGCACATTCCTATATGTTTAGAATAAAATGCTCTGCAAACTTATCCATTTATTAACTATTTAGTCCAGCTTCAATGTCAAAAGTAGCATTTCTTTATAGTACTCACCTCACATATCACTAAGCCTCTGTAAAGCAAATTTATAATTCATTTATAAACTAGTCAAACTTCATTTTCATCCCCATGTTCCAATGGACCACCTACAAGCACTATCCACTTATTCGTTACTCATTCCTATCTATTTATAAATTAAAACCGTTTATCCTCAATACAGAACTCGAGGAAAGTTAATTCTTAAACATGTGATTTTAACAAGTAAAAGCAATCAGAATCTCACAAGTAAATTTACAGATATTTTTTACAATGGGTGTCGTTTCAATTTGTCTCCTCAACTTAAGTAGATTGCTTTACTTGAAATTTGAATTCGGGATGACAGTATAGGCTTTAGGAGCAAAAATAGAAGTGAGTGCCAATCAAAAGCAAGAGCTATCAGTCCGATGGCCAGTGGATCAAAGCAAGCTCATTAACTTCTATATCGCTTTTATTCGAGCAACACCAAAGCACCCAATGTAATGTGCAGTGATGTGTGTATTTTTCGGGGTCATACCATTTGCCAAGTTGCTGATAAGAAAACATTTATAAATCTGTAAATAAGTCACCTTTAATCGAGCTTCCAAGCATCTGGTCCTCCTGCTTGAAATTAGTAGGAGGTGCTGGGATAGAATTGTGTGAAGATTGAACTGTAAGAAGAAAAAGGCATGTATAAATCAATTGAATATTGAAGGAAAATATAAAAATGTCAAGAGACTAAAGGAACTGGGGATGAATAATACATCAAAACAAAGCTAAGTCACAGAAACTACTGACCAAATCTTACCCTCAAATCTCAATCAAGCATTTTTACATGCCAATGAGAACTGTGGATTCAGTCAGTTGGAATTATTTTGTAATTTCACTTAAAAATCGGGGAGAGAGAGAGAGAGAGAGAGAGACCATCGTACCGACATTGTAAAGGAGAGGAAACAAAACAAACAAATAGTGTTTGTGAAAAATGAACAGTACATCATCAAGAAAAAGAGTGACAAATATAATATTTCTCCTATGCTTCACATGTTTAGGCATGCCTTTCAAATAATTGTTCCAAAAATATTGTGCCATAAAACCCAGAACATAAATGCTACTCGCATTTCTGGAGCCCTTTTCAGAACATAATGTCGAAGTTGACCACTGTATTTCAGAACTAGACGCATATATTTGTTGGGTCCAAAACTTGCAAAACCGAAATGCTATTGGTTTGTTGAAATTACATAATGTAATTAAAAAACAGAAAAGAAAAACTAGGTGCCAAAAATAATAGATCGAGTAAACAAACAGGAAAAGTTAGTAGATAATGAAATATCATAATTCACCCTGTTCCTTGGAAAACTCTCTTTCATTGAAGCTATCATCAGAAGGTTGCGCTTGAGAAAATTTCATTCTCGACTTCCTCAGATCTTCTGATGGCCAATTGGCACGATCCCATCCATCTTCTGTATCATTGTCTCCTTCAGATGTGGTTACAGAGATCCAATCAACCAAACTCTCTGAGCCACGATTTTTCCAACCAAATTTTAGTAAGTTTTTAAATCCCCTCGTGATATGAGGTGAATTATTGGAGGTATGGGTCAATAATGTTGGCTTCTGAGATGTTCCCCATTTCTTCTTCATTTGAGCTGCATCAGTCTCTATTTGACGTAAAGAATGTGAATTCCATGAAGCAGGACTTCCTACGGGTGAGTCCACTGAAGCGTCAACATCAGACATCTCATTAGAATAAGAAAAGGGATTTTGAGTACTTGAGTTCCATGACATAGGACTTCCCCCAGGCCAATCTCGCATAGAATTAACAGGATGGAATCTGGAAGGCATACTAGGTGGCAACTCAGCACCTAAAGCCTGCCCCAGTTGAGAAATTGATCTCATAGAATCACCAATTTCTGATCCAGAATTAAACGAACTCTCTGGTTCCAAGTTCATTCTTTCTTCCCCATTGTTTAAGTTGCTATTACTTTCAGGATTCATGGTCTCACACCCTTCCCCTTCTTTATCATTAACCATGTTTACAAAGTCGTCTTGCCCAGATGTCGGGTGACTCAGGTCATCATTTCCCTCATCAATTATAGGCTCGGACGACAACGAGTGTTCTTTCTTTAAAATACTTGCTCTAGCAGAAAATCCTCTGCGGCTACCCTTTTTGAGAAAAGGCCTGGTCTGAACATTGCTCAAAACTTCCTCATCAAATTTCAGTGGTGCCACAACATCACCATCAGAGTCCAGAGGAGACACTTCCTTGATGTCTCTAGGATTTAAGGAGCTTTTTCTCAGCAAACGTGATCGGCGTAACTTATCCTCCTTGACAATTAGTGCTTCTTCACTCATGCTCTTGCTGCGGGCAGAGATTTTTTCTTGTGGACGAATCATTTTACTGGTTCCACCGGAAGGTTTCGTATTTTCTTTACTAAGGTCAGAAAAGATGGGGACAGATTGCACAAGAGCATTTTCAGGTTTCATTCTTTGTCTCCCAGTATTCATACCAGAAACTTTGATAGCAGCCCTTGGAGCAGGAGCTGCTAAGTGGCGAGGTGTAGGATAGGACAAACTTTTAGTGGGTAAAAGTTTCTTTTCCTGCACACTCCTACTGCCACCATCCACGAAAGAGGTCGCATCTGATACCCTATTGTCACGAACACACTTCTGCTCTATAAACTCTAAAGCATTTTCATCACCTTCACTGTTCCCAAATTCCAAATGTTGCTGTCAAAAGAAAACTTTTATATGGTCAGTTAAAAATCGCAGAATACAAACACCAGTAAACTCCTAAAATAACGAAATGGATACAAAATAATGTTACCAATCATCAGTGGCATATATCTCTAGAATATGAATCTACCTGGTCCCTCGTAATTGACTTGATGTTAAATGATCTGAGTCGCTCAGCACGTCGACGAGCACTGGAAACTGAATCATGTCTATCAGCAGATTCTGAAAGTTTGGCTTTCATCTTAGCTCTACTCTGCTCAAGGCTATCCTTCATAGCCTTCAACTTCGCTTCTTTCCCCACTCTGTTGGAACACCATTCATCCCTTAGTTTCGCATCTCTTTTCTGTGTATACCTATCATAGAATTTCCCACGAGAACCTTCTGAAACACTAAGCTCAGTGAAGTCTTTGTTTAAATCATCACTATAGTTCTGAGTGTCAACAGTTCCCACAGGTGAAGCAGCAATGAATTCGGTCTTGTTTTTAGGACCCCTGGCAGATTCAGTGGATAGGTAACAGTCAGACAATTGAGAAAGAGCTGAATCTGCTATTTGTTTAGGCCGAGTGTTAGCAGATTTGCCTCTAAGGGAAGTACTTGACTGATATCCCGTATCTCGTAGTTTATGCTCAGCAAAGAGCTTTTCAAGCTCAGTGGCTTTCGTTTTCAGATCCTTCAGTTCCCGGCTTCCTTTTGACTGCCTTACCCATTGAACTTGATCTTGATCTGGAGGAGGCGTTATAAATGAATCAAAGCCTTCCTGAGCTTGTGTCATCAATTTACCAGATAATGGTGTCCAACTATTTCCATAACCAGAACTCCTTTCTCTCAAAGCTTCTGTCTTCTCGATCTGTTCAGGTGCAGAAACTTGCCCCTGGAACTTCATTCCCTGGGCTCCAGAATCTTCGACTCTTGATGCAGAACTACCAGATACCTTCTTGGATAAGGCAATTTCTCTCTTTTCAATTTCCTTACGTCCCCCCATGGATTCCGCTTCAATCCCTGTATAGCGAGCAGCAAAAGCCTCTTTAATCTTTGGTCCAGTACCGCCCTCAACCGGCCCAGAGTCTCTCACTGTCTTCTGAGGAGCCTGAAAAATTGACTGTGATTCAAAATTTTCACCTTGATTTCGAATTTCAGCCTGCCCACCAAGATCCTCACCACTCTGAGAACCCTTTAATTTTACTTCGTCTCTAAAACCAATCACTTCCTCACTTGTACAGCCAGGCGAAAACCTGAACTTCTCTTCTGAATTATCTTGATCCTTAGACCTGCCTATAAATGATCTTGACTGAGTCTTCCCATTCGTTTGATCTTTCGAACCATCACTTTCACCAGAAACCAAATCAGGATACACATTACTAGAATCAATAGTATCTTTTGACTTGTTAAAAGAAGAATTTTTCAAACCATTTTCACTAATTGGACTAAGACCCAAGCCTGTTGCAGTATTGGCCTCCGACTTAACAGAATTTTTTGTATCATTTATGTCACCGGTGCCACTCCATCTCCTCAACACTGCCTTCTCCGCCTCAGGGGGTGGCGCCCAGGATAGGTCAGATGACAGCCTCCAGAGCTCAACACACTTTCCGACAACGAGCTTGGCCCCGCTCCAGGAATTCTCCTTCCGCTTATTTTCGAACAAACTTATCCGGTCCTGCACGCTGATTCGCCTCGCCGCGGACTGAGTAGCCTGAATTGACTCAACCTGATCAGAAGCTGAGCTCTCCTCTTTCTCATCAGTTGCAGCAACGGTATCAGCGGTGGAACCTCGGCTGAAACTGCATCGTAACGGGGAGGCGACCAGCGGGGGCTTCGGGTGCTGATATCCGGAGGATCCGTCATGCTGTTGAAGCGGTTCCGTAGGTGGCGAGGAGGCCAAATCGTCGCCGATTGACATGTCCGACCCGTATGATGATCGGACGACCCGATCGTTGGATCGGAACTTCCATGGGTTGATTAGGTGGGACCGCCTCTCCGACAACGATATGAACTTGCCGCAGGATTCGCTGTTGTGAAATATTACCAGCAAAATTGAGAATAATTATTTTTCAAATTTTTTTAGTAATTTCCATCTATTGTATATATTTTTTAAAGCCTATATACTTTTTAGAAAAATTACAAAATATACCCCTTCATTTAGGGTGTATTTACAATTTGCATACTATAGTTTACAAAATTACGTTTTGTACACTGAATTTTACTTATTGGTAATAAAACTTTTTGCAGTAATAAATGAAAATATTTACAAATTTACTGTCGTAAAAATAACTAAACAAACCAACGTATATCCTTAATTAAAATAACCAAATACATCCTATATTTTTCATTACATAATACTTTATGTAACATTTATTATTCTTCAAGATTGTAATTTCTATTACTCTTCATCAAAAAATTTAACTCTCCTTTACATCTATGTTTCTCATAAATTAATTTTATATTGATTTTATATTAACTTGATATTTTAGCTTCTGTCCGGTTCAATAAAAAAATTGATTAAAATTTAAATCAATGTCTATAATTAATTTTAATCACATATTTAATAAAATACATAACTTTTCAACTACACATTCCATTAAATTTTATCAAATTTTATTAAAATTTTGATTTTTATCTAAATCAAACTAAATAAGAAATTAATTTTAAGATGCATGATAATAAATAATATCGTATACTAATTTTTTTTAAAAAAAATATTTATTGATCATAACTTATATTAAATGAAGACAAGAAATAACTCCATATGTCTATTTTATAATGTTGGATATTTTTTTGATGAAGTTTTTACTATTTTTTAACGGATAATGCTATACAGCACCAGTGATTTTATGTGATTAACTCAATGAAATGTAAAATTAAGTGATTCATTCAATTATAATTATTATTTAATACCATACTAGTGTCATCTAGATTGATGTTTTAATGCAAGTGGTACTAGGTAATATTACTCTTTGTAAACACATTGTTCATTATTAAATTTATTTTCTTTTCATGTTGCAGTTTAAAGAAAATGAAAATAATAAATTTTGTAAACTTCACTAGTAAAAAAGACCACCTTTCAAAGAAAAATACATTCCATACAAAATCATAAGCTTCTAGTAATTAATTTTTAAAAAATAATAAAATAAATAAACAAATGGTAGGTAAAATGTTACATAAATTAATATATAAAGGTAAAATGTTACACAAATTAATATATAAAGTGTGATTTGTTATTTTTAATTAAGGGTACTTTAATTAAGTTAAAATGGATGGTGAATTTCAAGCGACTTAAATATAGAGGGCAAAATCGTCAAACCACTTAACATTTCTCTCATTTCAAGCTGTGTCCAATTTTGATGGCAACACTGACCGTTTTGGTTACGTGGGACCACATTAATATATTTCAAATAAGTTAGGGACTCATGACATCACTTTTGAAAGCCAAGAACCCATAACCACATTCCTTGAGAGGTTGAGGAGCCCAACCCTAATTTTCCCTATTCTTTAATTTAACTAATTAGTAATTATTGTTCATTTCCATCCAAAAACACCCAATGTTTCAAAAGCCGAAGTTTGCAATAGTGAAAAAATTGCTAGTACTACGATGAAATTAGTCCAATAAAAGACATGGTAGACGTCACGCATTTGGGTTTATTCTATATATATATATATAACGTAGGAAACAACTTGATTCTAAAATGTTTCCTAGAATGTTTGATGTGTTTCAATTTCTAAAACGTGTTAAACTACGAGAATGCTAGTTTCTTTAGAAGTTTCCGTGCAACCTTCATGTGTGCATTCGTGTGCCCAAGTGAAACAGTCACAAGAAAGGCATGCACAAATAAGTGCACATTGCAGCACAAGGCATAGTGGACCTGGGGCAGAAGAATGGAATATGCAAGGATTTTCAGAGTTCTTACTTCAGGCGATGCGTGCCAAACCTTTCTGCAAACATTTGAAGTTCCGACACTGTTTTAACGTTGAAACCAGCAGCAGCAGCACGAGCATATTCCGTTGACAAGTCCTGAGTAACTGCATCAATTCTTACGTCAAATGCTTTCAGAAGTTCCTTCCTGCCATTAATGGGGAAGGACAGGTTAATTTACATAATGTAGCACCAATTACTACTAGCCAAAAAAAGAATGTGAAGAGAAAACGATCACTATAAACACTCTACACATTGAAATACAACAGAGAATGAGAAATAAGATGAACAAAAGAAAGAGGTAGTACTTTGTCGCATCAGCTGCAGCAGCAGTCGCACTTGCTCCACCTAGAGTAATTCATACAATAAGCAAGTCAGAGTAGCAACGAGAACTCCCTGACCAGAAACGGGCGTATAGGTAGTCACAATTCAAGTTCAGAATTACAGTTCAAATGACTAACAACAAGAGGGAAAAACTTGATCACATATTCCTAGATGAAGAGTCTGGAGAATTTCAAAGCTAGTTTCTCCACATCATGAAATGACTTGACAGCCGGGTGTGATATCAGCCATGACCCTCCCTGGAGGGGTGGAGCTCACAAGGAAGCAAGTCCTTGCAGTTGATCAATGAGTCCAACCGAATTTTGACCTCAACATGTATAATGAAACGGGGCTAGTTTAAAGACGACCTAGTTAAATTAAATGGATTGCAATAGTATCTTAAAAAATCGATCCCCAATTGGCATCAACAATTTGTCAAAAAGTATAAAAAACCATATTATCCATTCGGGATTCTGTTCAAAATCCTGGGGTAAGACGACTTCTAATAATGAAACTTTTGCAACTATATTCAGATAGCCAAATTCTTGAAAGTTGTTCAATTTCTTCAATTCCAAGTTCAAAAGTAATCACATTTATGTCTAATGTTTTAGCATATTCAGTGGTTGCAACCCACGTAAGCACACTTGTGGGCTAATAAATAGTTGACTCATCATTAAAATGTGCCGGTTTTACAGAAAGATGATAGGCATTATCTAAACTCAATTGAAAACATCATTTTCTTAGGTCAGCATGAATCATGATAACTGTGGAAAATCAAGTTAAACAAGAAATAGACCAAATAATTAACTAAATCGATAGGGAAAATTGAACAGACTCGTACCAGAAAGTTGATCTTCTGCTCCCTGAAATTGACAGAAAGTAATTTAGTGTTCATTCCAATCACAACACTACCAAATGAACATGAAAGGAGACAACGTGGAGCACTTGATAAACCTTCCTTGATTTACCGGCCCACCTTATTATGGGAAATGAATGACTCGTGAAATATACTTTGGAAAATTTCATACGTTCACTACTTACCATGACAAACATATCATTTCTCAATGAAGCTTTAGACGCTTTGTGAACCACGGTTAAGAATTTATACAAGTACCTGTGAATATGTTCTTTGGGCTGCTTCTAATTTGGACATCTCATCATCCAATCTATTGACCAGTTCCAAAACCTCTGGTGTGTTCACAAATTGCACAAACCTTAACAGAAGAATCACCATTCACCGTTATCTTGATATTATTTATTTGAAAATATTCATTCACAAGTTGCAAACTGCAATACCTCTCAAGTGTTCCCTTTGTGAACCATGTCTCAGAATTTTTACAGCTTCTAACTTCAAGTTTAACTGACTGTGACTGTGCCTCTGCTACCTTCAAATGTGCTGCAAATGGTTTAACCAATCCTGATGCCAGTTTCTCTGTGTTTCCATAGCTGGAAACAAACAATTCGCATCTAGCCAAAAGGAACTCAAAGTTAATGACTAAAGAATATAACATTCATCCATTTATGAAAATCGACATCCTCACCGTGAGCGCTTTGGTGACAGATGGAATTCAGCATAATCCAGAGGCACTTCCGATTTCATTTTCACGACAATCAAATCATTCAAGCTTCTCGTTGGCTTCTTTTATATGTGTTCTTCGATGCAGAATATATTTTTATTCTACTTATTCTTGTGTGCAAATATCTAACCCCACCTACAATCTGCTTTAAGCCCATGAATTTGGCTTTAAATTATCAACCAAAATAAGTTTCTAAAAAACAAAAACAAAAAACAAAAAAATCCCATAAGCATACTTGGGAAGTAAATTAAACTATTGAATTAAGATCTCAATTCAGTAATGTACCTAACATTGAACTATAACAATAGAGCAAATTAATTCAGATCTGGTTAAAGAACATAACTTCAAAATACACCTCAATATAAGCTCAACCCCAAACAATGTGAACATGTTGAATCTGTATTTTTACAATAAACAAAACTACAGCAACTGGAAACCCCTACTGAATCAAAATTCAGTAATTTATGACAAAACTTGAGGTGATAGACAATAAACTGACCTTGGCAATGTCAATGCAAGATCTTCAAAACACAGCCCTATCATCGGATTCAAGTTCAGATTATAACACACATTTCAATCCCTTGTTCTCTTGCTAATAATGTGAGGGTTTGGGGTTCTCTATACTTTCAAGAAAACCTTAGAAGTCTGTGTATATATGTATGTGTGTATGTATACCTATATAATTCTCTCTAAATATTTACAGTGTACAGAAGGATTTGGAGGAGGAAGAATGAAGAGTAGGTTTATTGTAATAGTGCTTCAAACAAGATTGATTATTATTATTTGGATAACCTGTACATTGCATTTTAATTTTTCAAAAAAAAAATTGTCTCAACCATCTACTAGTTTTTATATCTTTTATATATAGAGACAATTTTCGTTCAAAATATTTGCTATGAGAGCAGAAAAAATATATTTATTTATCTTACTTTTAAATAATTGAAATAAATAAATAAAATATTTGTTCCTCTTTCAATTCAAGTTAGTAAATTATTTGGATAAAAATTGTGATTAAAGATAAAATATTTTAATTAATTGAAAGTTAAGAATAATAATATAATGAGAAAAAAGGTTGAAGAAAAAGTGAGCAAATATTGAAAACCTTTTCATAATTATAATAAAATGTGGGGTAGATATAAAAAACTGTTTTGTAAATATAATTATTCTTTATATTTCTGTAGTTGGGGCTTAAATGACAATATTGCCCTTCATGCTGATTTTGCTTGGGGAAATTTGCACTTGGTAGTCCCTAAACTTTGGAAATGGACACTTCGATTCTCAAATGTCTTCTTTGTGCTTTGGATCACGAGAGGACTGGTTATACACCCCACAATTCTCCTTGATGTCCACCGTGATATGACTAAAAGAGTGATTGACAATGAGTCATAGATGCTACAATTAAGCATTCGTTTGGCAAAATTTATAAATTACTTATAAGTGGTCAAATTTTACTTTCAATCACTCGTATCAATAGATCCAAAAATATTATTCAAGTAAACATCATTTATTTCTATATATTTATAAATTTTTTTTCCAGATGGAGGCTAAATTTTTACTAGATCGCCCTCACATGACAAATTAAGATTTGATTCTTGATCTATAGTTGTTGACATTTAATTCTTAATCTTTCAACATTGGTACACATACGTCTGTGTTGGATGAAAAGTGTCATTTTCTATGAATGTGTCACATGCCTTGCACAAATGTAATTTTTCGAGAAATATCATTATAAACCATCTCTATATATCTCCCGAGCTAGGAAAAGGAAAAGAAATGGAAAGTAGATATGACGAAATTCCTTGCTCTCGATTTGCCCCGAATCCCCCAACCCCACCCATATACCTTCCCATTGTCATCCTTAATGGAAAGAAACATCCTGCCCCTCTCCAGTCTCCAGCACATCAATCGGAGCAACCATAACTCTGTCACTCCCACCGAATTTTTGAACTGAGTGCTTCCTTCCACCTAAGATGGATTTAGTTTGCAAACCAGAAGGAGCGAGTTAGGATTGTCTTTTTTTATTTTTTTTGTGTTCATTTTTCCTTTTTCCTTCCCTTCCTATTTTTCAATTTTTAAATGAAATATAGGTGGTTGGAAAAATACCCATTAACAAAAAGTTACGCACAAAACACGTGACACCAATTTTCATCTAATAAGGAACCAACTGCAGTAGGAATGAAATGTTGAAGATCTATGTATTAGAACAATTTAATTGAGGACCCCAATACTTAATTTGAGAAAGATTAGGGACTGGCCCTCTAATTCTCCTAGACAGTTACTTCATGGGTAGAGAAAATACGGTTGAGTTGTACCCAAACTATCCTATTGAAAGACCGTCAAATTTTCATAAATAAATAAAAATTAAACTTGAAAGTTAATGTATAACTTGTGACTTCTCCATGCTATCTAAACACCATTATAATATAAGATTGGTTGTTACTACTATTAGACCAAATTTTCTTTTTCACATGATGTAACGTACAGAAAGTAAGCACCAAATAATTTAATACTTGAACTTAAATCGACTTTCCCTTCAAAGTAAAGGTGCAAAGATAAAATCTACTTCTATTATTTGTTTAATTTAATATTAGATTATTTGCCAAAATATTTTGTGCTATATTCATAGGGGAAACCTCATTTATTTAGAATCTTTGTTTCGCATTTAGAGAATATTTGTCCATGTTTGAGCTGCATTCTAATTTTCATTTTCATTCTTCAACTCATTTTCAACCACACATTGTTCAATAAAATAATATTTTTCATCATATCAATAACTTTTTCAACCACATATTCACCATTACATCACAAAAAAAAATGCATTCTTTCCATTTTAATGTGCATCAAACAAGGGCTAAAAGACATCAGTGTATTTATAACAAAAAATCATCTACAAAATGAACTTAGTCACATTGTTATCTAGTAGAAGTATCAAATGTGACAAAAGAGATGATGTGCATCGTTCTTTTTGGCGAAGTTTGATATTCATTATTGGACATCATCAATTAACGCACATAAAAATATATAGAATTTCTACTTCTTCTTTTTTTTTTTTT